>JAHKKF010535067.1:5338-20851 GCA_019740295.1 Labeo calbasu | reverse complement strand
AAAATCTAAATCTGACTGCATCTGTTAGAAGTTCTATAATGAGCTGTGGTTGGATCTTCCATCAGGACAATGATCCAAATCAAACATCAAAATCAACAAAAAAATGTGTCCCAGTTGCCTGACCTGAACCCTATAGAAAATGCGTGAGGTGAACTGAAGAAAAGAAGCACCAGCATGAAGCTGGGAAACTGAAGGATCTGAAGAGTTTCTGTATGAAGGAATGGTCTGATCTCTTGTCAGGTGTTCTCCAAACTCTTCAGGCATTAAAGGAGAAAACTCAGAGCTGTTATCTTGAATAAAGGACGTTGCAATAATTGGGGGCCAATAATTGTGGTCAGCATGAACTAGAGAAATTTGATAATGAGATTTTCCCCCTGCTTTCCATTGTTTTACTTCAATGATAGGTTAGAATTTTTTGAATGAAAGAATAAAAGGATAAACAATGCAGATTTATTTTCACAGCCAACTTTGCTCCTATTTACCAAGGGTGCCAATATTAGTGGAGGGTACTGTGTGTGTATATATATATATATATATATATATTTTTTTTTATTCTTATGAAGTGAAACAATCAGATTTATTTTATCTTTAGATCAGGGTAGACATAAGGGTAGTTATGTTTTATTAAATCAATTTTAGTCCAAAATAATAATTTGACTTTTTAAAATGACACTTTAGTCCAATGTGTGACATGCTTTAAAACATTCAAATGTTACAATGTATATTGTGTTGTGTATATTCGGACAGACAGGTGGAGACTGTATTGTAACTGCGCATGTATGCACTGTTAAGGACTAAAAGTGTCCTTAACAAGTGTTTAGTGTGGTGTTAAAAGCCCTGTAGTGCATGACATGCAATACATAGCTGCCATTTTCTGAGTGATCTCGTGTATCAGCAGAGGAGATGGAGGCAGAGTTCCTCGCTGCCTCCGCTTCATCCTGCTGGATGTTTATCATTAGAGAGTGGAAGCGTTTCTGGGCTCCCACCGAGCTCTTTTGATGGAGCGCAGACAACAAAGCGGGGAGGGGGAGACAGCCGACCAATTTCCCCCACCACAGATGTTAACACAGTGGTATCTGTCTGGACGCGCTGGGCAAACAGTGGCGCGGGCCGTGTCACTTTTCACGCCTGTTATCTCCCCGAGAAACATCGCTCGCCCCCCTCTCTCGGCTCCCATGCCAGCGCGCCCTCCTTTCCCATTCCTCATTTCATTAATGTTTGCCTGTTTGTCTCTCCATGAAAAATCCTGATCACCCCACGCATCGGACTGGCTAACACTCCCGCTGGGTTAACTGCCCGACATCAAACACGCTAAGCCTGTCACGACCGCCGCCACCGTCTCTGGGTTCTATCAGCATTGCGTCCAGCACTCCACACTACAAATTGCTAAATCAGAAGCAACATTAGTAGATGGTAGGGAGGGAAAGCGACTAATGAAGTGTGAAAATGCAAAAAACAAACAGGAGAATGTATGCCAGGACCCCTTCTGTGTGTCATCGCTATGGTCATTTGTTAGCATGGACGTTTTAAATGCATAACCATCTGCATTTTATGTTTTCCTTCATTTCTAATCACTCCCTCATGTCATCATTTCATTTTGGTTGGGTTTCTTTTAATTGTTGTTAAATGCTATTTTATTCTATTTCCCAGACACTAAATTAGATGTTTACACACACAAAAATATGTCCTCGCAGTACTACTTCGCCAGAGAGTAATGCTTCGTTTTGTTCAGTAGTTATGCTTGATAATTCACCTACAGTTTATAGACTAATTTACCATCTGCTGAGTAAAAAAGCAACACATAGTACACAACACGAATCTGTCTCTCATTGTTGTTGATTTGATCATGTTTGGTTTCGTTTTTCCTGATTTTTTCCCCGTATGTCATGTTTTTTTGTTGTGTTTTCCCATCTAGATGCCCTTACCACAACCCCTAAACCCACAACCACCACCACCACCATCTCCGCCACAACCTCCCCTCCAGACATCATACAAGGTATGGTATGACCTCCATCCACCTGCTCAACCTGACTGTGTTTGTGTGCGCGTGTGGACGAGAGAGAGCGAGTGAGACGGATAGACCGCCAGCAGCTAGCCAGGCCTGATAAGATTCTCTCGCTGATTATGAGAGGACCGTGTCCCATATGAGACCGGGCCAGGGCTGGGCCGAGCTCGCTGCGCTGTCGGTGCCACATGTCAGAGCTGGCTCCCTTCACAATTCTCTCAAATTTTAGCCCGGTCCGCTCCTTTAGCGGTCTAATCTTATCAGGATCTGGCGCTGTATCCAGGCCTGTCTGGTGCGGGGATTACAGAACCCCCTTTATGTTTCCTGTGGGCTGACAATGACGGCAGAGTCTTTGTGGCCAAGAGGAACCGGGATCAAGCGTGTACATGTTTGGATTTCTCATTTACCGAGCCAACCGCAACCGACTGCTCAGGTATAATGATACAAAAATCATGTTCTGTTTGTTTCATTATATCAAATCCCTGTCCGTGCTATTCATTTTGTAATACAATCTGGTATCCAATTGTGTATTATCACATTTGTTCTTTATCCAAAGCGACTTAAAGTGCTTTCAAGGTGTCTTTTATCAGTACGTGTGTTCTGTGGGATACCTTGGCGCCGTGCTACGCTAGATAAAACATGGGACGCATAGTCCTTCTTTCTCTAATAATCACAAATTTCTCATATAATGCAGGGTGCGGCCAATTGGATAGGTTGTAGATGAATCCAAATATTAGGCTTCAGAGACTTTATTTTAAACCAAATATGTGACCCTGGACCACAAAACCAGTCATAAGTAGCACGGGTGTATTTGTAGCAATAGCCAACAATACATTGTATGGGTCAAAATTAGCGATTTTTCTTATATGCCAAAAATCATTAGGATATGAAGTAAAGATCATGTTCTATGAAGATATTTTGTAAATTTTCTACTGGAAATATATTAAAACTTAATATTTGATTAGTAATATGCATTGCTAAGAACTTAATTTGGACAACTTTATAGCCGATTTTCTAAATATTTTGATTTTTTTGCACCCTCGGGTTCCAGATTTTCAGAGTTGTATGCCAAATATTGTCCAATCATAACAAACCATGGAAACAATGGAAATGTTATTTATTTGGCTTTCAGATGATGTATAAATCTCAATTTCAAAAAATGTACCCTTATGACTGGTTTTGTGGTCCAGGGTCACATATATGCAAATAGTTGAAAAATGTTTCAAATTTTTAAAGGGGTCATCGGATGCAATTCACTTTTACATGTTTGAACATGAATGTGTTGGCAGTGTGTACACACATCCACCCTATAATTATAAATATCCATCCAGTGTTTTTTTTAATCCCTATAAATCATAACCCCTTTCTGAAATCAAGCCATTCTCAGCTTCTTGGCTGTAAGATTGTTGATTGACACAGCCATCTTACCTTAGGTTGTGTGTCCACCAAAGTGTTTTTTTCCTGAGTCTAGTGAATTTTTACCAGTAGTTTTCAATGGGAGAGCTGTGTTTTTAAAACGGCATGAGCGTGCCGAGCGCTAAGTGTCTTTTTTACGCTAAGCGCTGAACTTCGAGTAAACTGTGCGCTCATCACTGTCACTTTCTAGTCAGCTAACCAATCGGAGTGGAGGAGGGGCGGGACTACCAACCACCCTGCTTGTACAAGACTGAACAGCAATGGAGAAGTTAATATTGCTTGTCTCCGAGTATTTATGTTTTTACCAGATGGAATTGCCAGACTACCATATTAATGTTTTGAGAAATAAAGAAACATTTAATTCACAACGCGCCTACCATATACTTAAGTAGATATTCTGTATCATAGCAACCACAGCGTCTCAACTGAAATAAATGTTGTACTCTCAAGCGCTCACAGCTGGGCGTTCTCAACAGCACGTCTGGCATTTTCAGCTGGCTAAAACGCTTTGGTGAACACACAGCCTTAGACCAGTCCAGAGTGAGCTGTAAACAAACAGTCCGCCATTGTTTTGATGCCGCAGTGGGGTAGACCAGAATGGCTCCTAAGTGATTGAGGTGTTCTGTTGTTGGATGCAATAATGATCATAGCAGTCGTCATTTACTCCCGACATCTGAAGACGCAGAGGATTACTTTAGTTTTTGAAGGGAATGCGCCCCCTATCTACCTAAATGTGTCTATGTTCACGCAAATAATTTGTTATCTAGCATCCAGCTTCACCTACATTAGTGAGTATACTGTTTTTTTAATGAATCTTTGCAAATTGCCTTTCCTAATAATGTGCTAGTTAGCAAGTTTTGTGGCTAAATGCGGCTAAAGTTTACAGTCATAGAGAAGTGTTCTCACCCTATGGAAGCGAGGGGCGGGGTGAGCAAAGCTAATTAGCATTTAAAGAGACATGAACCGAAACGGCTTGCTCTGAACAAAGCTGTTTTTGACAAGGTAAAATGGTTGCTGTTTTACACTACCAGTAAGAAATCTTAATCAAAGTGTGCTATAGACTTTTCATTAAGACCCTAAAGAATCATATCAACTTGTGGAAAATGGGCATCCGATGACCCCTTTAAAGAAGGGCACAAATGCGGAGTTGCTGTGTGAACTGACTTTGTAAAAAGAGCAGAGTCAAACTCATTTTCAGGGTTATTTACATTAGAAAAGTCCAGATGTGTTTGTTTGAATGGCAAATGAGCCTAATAATAAATCAGTTTTGTGTACGTTCTTCTTGCTAAAACATGTTCCAAATGAAATGGAAAGTCTGTCATTATTACTCACCCTCATGTCATTCCAAACCTGTAAGACCTTCGTTCATCTTTGGAACACAAATTAAGGTATTTTTGATGAAATCTGAGAGCTTTCTGACCCTGCATAGTAAGAAATGCAACTTACACGTTTAAGGCCCAGAAATGCATTAAGGACACTGTTAAAATAGTCCATGTGACATCAGTGGTTCAACCGTAATGTTACAAAGGTCTTACGGATTTGGAACGACATGAGGATGAGTTGATTGATTAATGATAGAATTTTCATTTTTGGGTGAACTATCCCTTTAACATATACTAATACTCAAAGGTTTGGGGTTGGTAAAAAAATTTTTAAAAGAAGTTTTGAAGGTCAGTGTACCATGCAGATGGCTATATGGTAATATTCAGTGATTTTGTTTACGTGCCGTGATGCAGTGCCCACCATTAACCCTTAGCAACCATTAAAATAATTGGACGACACCTGTAGGACTCATGCTGCATTTACAAGCATCTAAATAGCTTCTGCGTTGATTAAAAAAAGACAGATGCGTGACTGGGGGACAAATCTTTGCACATAGCCAGGGCACGGACCACACCGGGCATATGGCCACGGCATAGTCACTACAATTAACTTCAGCCCTTTTTGCACCGGATTTGTTTGAACCTTGCTTATTTTATAATTGAGTAAACTCTGATTGTGGAAGCGTCTCTGTTGCCGAACGATACGAATGCCCCTGCGATACTGACCAGCGCAAGCTCATTAGCTACTCTAATCCACTCTACTCAACATAAAAAGCACACAAAAGCTAATACGGCCCCAGATGATGGAAAGCTAAATCAATGTTGCTGCTGGTTTCAATCTCTAAAAGAGACCCTGATGTAATTTGCTGCCTGTAATGATTGTGATATTGAAGCAACCGATTGAGATCGTTTCACTCTCTGTTTTTCTGCTTCCTCAAGGCAATTCTTTATATTACAGTGAAAACCGTGCAGATTGCTAGAGATGCGGCTCCACGAGTACACAACAAAACGCGGAGCCGCATCTCTAGCGGGAGCGGCCGTCGGTTCCACGAGCAATCAAAATCTTGGACTGACTTGTGCGGATGATTTGAGGAAATCTATAAAGGGCTGAGAAATGAATCGGCCGTGATTAGGCTACATGATTGTGTTTAATGAAAGAAGCGATGACGCATACTAATGAGACACACCCTCTTTCTTCATTAACGAGGTGAATGAATCTCGTTAACACCGCTGCCTGCTGCACACATCGAAAACCTCCAGAGGTCCAACCCGCAGGCATCGCTGAGGATAAACGGCCTTGATAGGGAAAATATTATTCAATTACGGACATATTGCGTTGTTTGTGCGAAGCGATTCCAGCAAAGCCCGAGCTCTGGATACGCTTTCCACACGCCGGGCCACGCAGACCTATAGCTCTGCTATATCAGGCCGCGTTTTTATCGCTTTCCCCTTAAAGCGCATCCTATTATGCCCATGTACTTCAATAGGAAGAGTGGGTCCTAAGCAGCCACACTGCTCCCTCCTTCTGCTGATTTCATTTATCCTTTGGCTGGATGTGTATAGTTCAGGAACACCACATGAATTTATCAGTCCGCAGAGGTGGAGGCCACTTAGAAATTTAATACATTTTTGATAAACTGGCTATAAGAGAAATGGAATGGGCTATACTGCACTTTTAAAAAATCTATTAAAGCCCTAACGCAAGGCTAAAGTGCTCCACAGCTTCAGGAGGTGACATTTAGAGATGACTAAATTGCCATTTACACTGAAAAATAAATGGCTAAATGGAGGGGCCTTGCTTGCCACCATACGCAATGGGGACAGATGTCATTAATTTCTATTTGTATTGCCTTTTTTCTCCGCTAAACACAGCTCAGAAATGGATGTTTATCGATATTTCTGAGAGCTTTTTTTCCCCACAAAGCTTTTGCAAATTTGATCAAAGATGAGGCATTTCTTCCTCTGCCTCTTTCTCTCTGGCTGACAACACAATCTGTCCTCCATCTCTCTCTCGTTTCTTCCTTCCCGTCATTTGCTCCATCTCTTTCTGTCCATTTATCTATCTGTGACTTTGAGCCGCAGTGAAAAGGCAAGACTGAATGAAGACTCTGAAGGTGTTGTTTAGTCCTCTCATGTCCCCATTTTCCCCAGACTATTGTGTTTATTTTTGTAGCCAAGCCCATTTTTTTTTTTTTTTTATATTACTTCCCAAAGTCTGTAATTCTGAGCTGTGGTGAAAGGCTCTGTACGAATGGGATCCTCCATTTTACAGCTCTCATGCTCACTTTTTCTTTAATAATCTATCTCTTCCTCTTTTTTTTTTGTTTTAGTCTGAGCACAAAAATCGACACCAGCCATTTCACTTTATTTTACATTGTCCATGCTACTTTAGATAAAATATTTATTTTGATCCATAGATTTGGCTCAATGTAAGTTTTTCTCCCATCTTATTGTATTTTATTTTAACCCCTAATCCTAAGTTTAATGCATTGTTGTGAGCAAATGTGTGAGGTATAGTATTAGCGATAATTGCCTCAGCAAACACTACTAAAGAAAACATTTGATAACAAGTAGATTTCCTAAGCAAGTAACACGGCCGCTGTAAAATAATGTGTTTACCTAGTATTCCTACGTACAATTATAAAGCAAATGCAATGTTCTGGATAAATGGACACTGCAAAAGCCACACCAAAACAATGGTTACCTCATTAATGACATGTTTGGCCTCGCTAATAAAACGGCGGTGAATAAGATTTTTCTTTTTTGTAATTGATGAAAGTGCATAAATGAAGTCGGCATCCGATTCATTTTAGCAAGTCAAAAAAAAACAAGGGAGGGAGAGGGAGGAGAAAAAAGTGCTTTTGTCAGGGCTTAAATTGCATAAACACCATCTGGTAAACTGATTTTGGAATTGAACAAATGAATTGCCCAGCAAAAGCACTTGCGCGTAAGATAGAAGTCCATTTCTCTCCCTGTCTGATTCCCGCAGCAGAATACAAGCCAGACAAAGAGAGATGGCTCGCTGGCAGAGAAAAGGCTAATTCACTAAAGGTCAATTGCATTACCACAGGGAAAACAACCACTGCAGTGCTTTGATACACAACCCAGGGAGACCATCCTCTAGAATTTATTGCACTTAGCGTCATGCAAACACAGAAATGCTCCCAATAAGTCTTTTTTATGTAGAGGTATATTGTTATGGGAGCTATGATTACATTCTATGATGACTAACTGGAAATAGGCTGCTAGAACTGCGGAGAACATTCAGCCGGCCGAGCTTGAACCTGCCTGACATCACAGCCTGCCTAAATACAAACAGATAAATAATACACCCTTAATGAAAAAATAAACCTTATCCGTTTGCTCATTATTGTCCCAGTCAGTCATATACTTAAACAGATGCCTAATGTATTTAGCGGCAAATTATACAATTATACCTAGAACACATTCCTTCTTCATTTGGTTAAATGGGATATATAAATGTAAATATGCAGAGCATTCAGTGTGCTGAGATATCATGAGAGCTGTCATTGAACAGTTATTGCCAGTGAAAAGCAGACGACAAAGTAAACTGAAAGGACATATTCATCAACTTGAGGACATTGATGCAAACCTCACCATTTAGTCTCTCTTACTTTTAAGTTTTTACTGAAAATGTACCGAAATAAAAATTCTGGACCGAAACCAAATATTCTGGATGCACCTGGCCAAAAACCAAATCTGCTTTTTAATAATTATTGATTATTATATTAAACTATATATTTAAAAAGGGACATTTTGTCTTTTTTTTTTTTATCTGTAGCAGCATGACATATATTTTTGTCTCATATTTTTGGATGTTTTTCCCTTTTGGCCAAAATCCAAACATTTTTGGTGGCCGAAATTTCAGATCACATGTCGTCAAGTAGTTAAAGGGTAAAGTTTTTCGCCTAAAAAATGACAAAGATGCATACTTATTTGTTTATTTATAATCAAATAAAATATGTAATATGGATAAATAATTGTGTAATTTTAATTATTATATATAATCATTGTTCATAATATAATATGGATGGAAAGACGTTCGGGGTCGACCAATAAGTGTTTTTGAGGGCTGATGCCGTTACCGATTATTACAGATCAATCGATATTTTAAAGCAATACATTTGTCTGGTTTTAAAATGAAAATTAATGTAAAATTGAGAATAATAATGGCCTTGACAAAAACTAAAAGCTTTTAAGTTGTTTTTTTTTTGGCACATACCAATAACCAAAAAAATTCTTAATAGCGGTGCCGATAATCGGGCAGGCTGATAATTGGCTAATCCCTAATAGACATAAATAGATGGATAGGTATTATATATAAATAAAAAATTATACATTTTATAATTGTTAGAATTTATAATTTAATATAGATTGATTAATTTAAAAATAGATGGAGAGATATTATATATAAATAAATATATTTTTTATAATTTTATAATGTTTATAATTTATAATTTGCATTTGTCTGGTGTTAAAATGAAAATTAATGTCCAAATAAAGTGCTCTGACAGAAACTAAAAGCTTTTAAATTGTTTTTTTATTTGGCAAATACCAATAAATTCTTAACAGCGGTGCCGATAATCAGCCAGGCCAATAATCGGTTAACCCCTAGTAGA
The DNA here is from genome assembly GCA_019740295.1 of Labeo calbasu. Lineage (NCBI taxonomy): Eukaryota > Metazoa > Chordata > Actinopteri > Cypriniformes > Cyprinidae > Labeo > Labeo calbasu. The sequence goes on along the minus strand of JAHKKF010535067.1, from coordinate 11,468 downwards.
CATAATTAGATGGATAGATATTATATATAAGTACATATTTATAGCTATATACATATATTATTTTAAAATGCTGGTTGTACTGTAATTTAGTGTACTGCGAGGTTAAAAAAAAATCTTAATATTGGTGCCAATCATCAGCCAGGCCGATAATCGGTTAACCCCTAATAGACACAAACAGATGGATAGATATTATATATAAATAAATATTTATAGTTATATGCATATGTTATTTTAAACTGCTGGTTGTTCTGTAATTTAGTTTACTGCGAGGTTAGAAAATTCTTAATATCAATGCTGATAATTGGCCAGGCTAACCGCCCTAATATACATAAATAGATGGCTAGATATAATATATTATTTAATTATTATAGTTATATACATATGTTATTTTAAAATGCTGGTTGTTCTGTAAGTGTCTGTACTGCAAGGTTAAAATTGTTTTGATTTATTTAATTTTAATGGTATTTTCAAATTTATTTTGCATTTTAGTCTAGTTTAATATAATTATTTTGATAGCTGACTATTTTCAGAAAAAAAAACCTGTTCTTTGTCCTTAAAGGCTTTTTACATCAGCTTTAATGAAGCCTTTTTTTTGCACAATAGATTCATCACAATATGTAACTCTAGTATTTTTTCTTTTCACATTTTGAATGAAGAGCTGCATGCTGCTGAGATTCAGCAGTTGTGCCCTTCCCCTGGGCACCGGGTGCATGTTTCGCTGTCGTCTCCCGTGCCACACAAAGCTGTCGCAATTAGCCACGAAGCTGTGTGCCTATTGTCATCTCTGCTGATATCAGCTGCTGATGTAAGCAAGGACACCGCCTCAGGTGACCCACACTGAAACAAAAGGCCATGCGCAAGGGGGAAGGCCGTTGCTCATCAGCAGACTTATTGATGGACTTCTGCCTGAACCAGTAATGGGCTTAGCAGGCTTCCAGAGGCCCTCTGATGATTGAGAGTTGGAGGACAGCTTGAAGATTGTAATGCTCATTTTGGATCAGATCCCCCATATATTTTTTTCCCGTCCCTGGATAGTAGTAAATAACCAGGACAGCTCCCTTACGTCCCTCCTGCTTTCTCCGTGTGTCTCCTCCCTTCACGGCGAGAACATGCTCCAGACCATCTGCCTGATGGGAGTCGCAGCATGCAAGGAGTGATGGAAACCCTCCACTTCCCTCTTAATGTCAAATAATAACCTGAAGATATTATTGCTCATTTTGATTGTGTTTTATTCGTAGGCTCATGCTTCATCTCGGGACTCTCTCCTTGAACCGTTCGCCCCGAGTACTAAGTGCCCACTTTTAGAGGTGCTTGACAAGTCATGTTTGATAATGTTTCAAACGTCTCCGCCCAACGGCGCAGTGGCTCGAGACTTATACAAAGGCTTGCTGTGCAGCAGTAAGTGCGGTGTTATTCAAGTCGTTCATTTTTCTGATGGTGGAAGCCCTTTTGAAGGACCTAATGTCAGCGGTATGCTGAGAAGTTTCTTTGGCGATTATGTTAAAGGTCTTGCTGTGCTTTTGTGCCAGATAAATGCCTTTAATGACGGAGAGAGCTTTTTATTTTGAGGACTAAAGAGCAGTCTAACACTAACACAGTGTGTTGATATAGGTCTGCTGATCGCCTAAATGTTCTTTACGTACAGGCCTAACAGCAGGGATTACAAGTAAAGCGTGCTCTCTGTTCTCTCTTGTTCTAGGCTACATGAACTTGGCATGGCTAAAGCCTGAGAGACTTTAATAAACTCTTCAAAATACATTCAGCAAAATTCAGTATTCCATAATGGCCTCTTCTTTGAATTCATGAATTTGAACACTAATTTTAGGGCCCTATGATTTCCGCAATGTGAAAAGCGCGGACAGAATTGCGATATCTGGCCATAAAAATGGAATATACTGTATAACGTCATGGAATTTGCCAAATTTCGGATGAATAAATCAAAAGTAGACCAGTACAGTTAAATGAAAATGCATTATGGACTAATGTCTGTGACTATTAAGCTGCAAAAATACTATTTAAATATGCAAAAATACTATTCATCTACTATACACATACTGAAACAAGTACATTAACACCCAAACATGATCTGTAGAACTGCTCTAAGAGTCACAGAATATATATACAAACAGAAACTTAAAATTCTTCACAGTAACCTGTCAAAATAAAAGTTTGGTTTAACTTAAAAAGACTGTGACAGAAATATATTGCTTAATGTAATGATAGTAGTACTACTAATAATAATATTAAAACATTATTTTAAAGGAATTTTTACCGGAAAAAATGTATTTACTTATTTATTTATTTACCAGAAAAATGTAAACACTGAACAGTATTTCTGAAAAAAATATATATATATCTATATATATATTTTTTAAATAAAATCAATTCAATAGACAAAATGATATCCAAAAAATTAATGGAAAACACAGAATTTGGTAAAAATAAAACTGGATATGAGAAGGAAAAAAAACGTATTTTATAGGGCCTTAAAAAATGTATTTTTATTAAACTTTTAATAATTGTTGTTAAATTGTATAAATTTTATTTCAATTAGACATGCTTATTTAATGTAACCATTAAAACAGTCTAGAAAAAAAAATAATTGAAAAATGGAATCCAGAAAAAATAATTAAAACAGAAAAAACTGAATTTAGAAAAAATGGATTTCATATGGCCCTACTAATGTTATCAATTAGGAAGTTCTGACTTTTGACTGAAATAAGATGAAATTAAATGAAAATATAAATAATTATGATGATGATGATGATGATGATGATTATAAAAAAATTCAGTGGAGGTTCTGTAAGTTTAATAATTTAGTATTTCAAATTATTTTTATCTTAATATTTTATATTTTATGTTAGAAATAAATTTTGTCATATTTTATTTTCATTGATGGTTTTATAATTTTATGTTTATAATGTGATTTTACATTTAAAAATGCAAAATGATAATATCTGAATACTAATAATAATTGAGTTAATAATAATAATTACTGTTAACATTATTAATAACAGTTTTTAAGTGGTGGTAAATATTAATAAGGGTATTGGTGATTCTGTTTCATTTTATTCTGTTACTGTTTTTCACATTTTAGTTTAGTTGGCGTTAATTTCAACAGTTGTTTTGATTTTACGGTTATTAGAAAAATCAAAATGATAATATTCTATAATATACTAATTTTACTACTCATAATCACTTTAAAATTAGTCCTTTTATCTTTTGAGAAGTATTTCCTTTGATTCCGATTTGCAGTCTCCTCAGATTTTAATCGAAAACAGCAGATAAAGATGCTTTGCAATGAAAGGTCATTCCAGCCTCCTTAAGAATAACATTCAGTAAATGTTTATCACACCATGAGCACATTCTACTTAAAATAATAAAAAAAAATTCTTCATGGGACATTGTGTAAATCTAGTCTGAGGTAGCAACAGAAACCAAGGAGGGTGGAGCTTAGCGACGGGTCAGTTCTGGTTCGCAACCCACACCTGTGATAGTATAGATCTCATATTGTAACCCAAAGGTCCCAGGTTCAAACACTGGAAAGGGCAAACTATAAAGGCCAGGTTACTTCAGGGCACCTACCCCTGTCAGAAGTGCACTGCAAGTCGCATTGGATAAAAATAGCTTTCTAAATGGCAAACAAGTAAAAATTGAAATGTTAATCCAGCACAAATGTTTTACTGCTCAGTGACGCACTCATGTATTAATCCAAGAGGCTCTCTAACCAAAAGCAACCTGCACTCTTGATCTCCATCTTGTGATCCTCAGTCATCTACCTTTGCTTAGGAATTGCTTGGTATTCTACGCACCATCTGCACCGCTTCTTTCCGTCAGTCTGATAAATATTGAGGAATACTCTACTGAACCTGAATCATCAAAGCCAACAACTGGATTAGGACTAAATCCCATCTAATCGAGCCGAGAAACGCCAAGTTATGCTTTGAGGGCAAAGTTTGTGTTGCCCTAACAGTGATTGACATCTCTAATGTTTCGTTCCATAACGAGCACCTTTGCATCACGGCTCTCCTGGTGTGTTTGAAATGCTCTCTGCCCTAAGGTAATGCACCAGAATAAGGGTTCACATTCCTCATGTTAGGCATTTGCTTCCATATTTCATTCGAGGCATTTCATCAGCTCAAAGCAGAAAGGCAGTCTGCATTCTTCTGTAATATCAGAGGAATCACCTGGAGCGGTAATGCAGGTTTGCGCTGAGTTATCAACATTTCAAAAAGTCAGAGGCCTTCTGTTGCAATTTAATGACTAATTATGTACAATGGTTGCATTCAGCTGGCATTCATGCACAATTTTAACATCATATTCATATGTTACATATAACAGTGATTTGGCCTAAAAGTCAGTCCATGTGATTTGGACTCAATAGCTGGGTTCGTAAGAGAGGCAAGCATATGAAAAGGTAATTTTATGTAGTTATTATTTATTGAGAGTCCTGTGGTCCCGCTGTATTGATCGAGGGTGCAGCAGTGATTGTCAGCACCATTTGAAAATGATTTACATTTACAAAGCAGCACACACCAGTGATTCAAGCATGACCGGTTGCAGAGAGCTGAAATCAGATCCCACCACAGAATCATATTCCCCTTCCTCAATGCCGAAAAATGATCTTGTAATAGAGCTTCATTAGCAGTTAAAATAACAAGCTAAGCTGTAAACGACAAACAAAAGTGAAATTTTGAATATGACCAATTTTAGCTTTTGTAAATAATGTGATGTGTGTTTTAAAAGGGATAGTTCACCAAAAATATGTTGTCATTTTTCAGTTTTTAATTAGTGGTATATATTTTTAATATAATAAAACAGTGTAATTAAAGGGGAAAATATGGTAATTAAGTAAGGGAAATAATGTTTTCCTGTGTAACATGAAAGATTATATTTTTATAATTACTCGTTTTATTTTATTATTATTTTTTATGTATGTTTGTTTATCAGTGGTGTGCGGTGGTTCTGAAATGAGAAAATTCAGATTTGTTTTTTAATCAAATGTAAATTCATGTTCTAGTCACATTTTCCTAGTTAAACATTACTTACACTATCAGAAAAAAAAAAATCTTTTTTTTTTTAACATTAACCATGTAATTAATATTCTGTTTATAAAAGCCAAGAATGAATGTTATCAAGCTAGTGTTTTTAAACATTTTGCATTTATTCCAAAATAATAACTCAAGCCAGTCGCAATATATTTTATTTGTGATTTTATGTTCAGCTATTATTTGTAACATTAAACTCATCAGTCATCAAAACTCGGTAAATTTAAGTTACAGACACAGATTTGATTACTCACTACAAACTCCCACAGATTGTTTTATGCAATTTTAAGTCTTATTTTGCCGTAACAAAGTGGTTATATGTAAGCGTCAGAGTTGTTTACTTATTTTTTTAATTAGTCTTCCTATACTATAGGAAGGTGAGAGGGTCTGTATTACTTACTGTTGGAGAAAGTGTTGACGTCATTAAATTTCAGTCAAAGTTGTGGGACACTCAATCAAAGCCACTAGATGGCAAGCCTGCAACCATTAGTCAAGAAAGCGTAATTGCTAAATGTTTTTTTTGAATGGATGTCAATGTAGGAGAGGCTTTAATGAACAGCTTTTTAGAGGAAACGGCTTACCATTTAAGAAATCGACAGCCTATCTGCTAATCTTCAACATGTTTTACACTAAATAATACTTTTGGATTGAAGTATTTTTAGAGTTTAGCACAAAAAAATGCCGTTTTGTAAGAGAAGTCACTGACTTTTTGCGACAGGTGGGATTCAGCTTATGGCACTTCTTATTCATTCCTATGGCATCCGTAAACGGCGATTAAGTGTCGCACAACTTGGACTGAAATTTAATGACGTCAAGGCTGTAATGTGATTGGTTATTAAGGGACACATGATTCAAGTTAGCCGTTATACTTTCTCCAGTAGTAAGTAATACAGACTCTTTCATCTCCCTATCAAATCTCTGACTCAGTCACTGTTTACAGATACCATAGGAATAAATGGGAAGTGCCGTAAGATGAATCCCGCCTGTCACAAAAAGTCAGTGATTTCTCTTATAAAACGGCATTTTTTTAAACTCTAAAAATAGTTAAATCCAAAAATAGTTAAAAAGCTGTTTATTCAGTG
>JAHKKF010535066.1:0-20201 GCA_019740295.1 Labeo calbasu | reverse complement strand
TTTCCTTTCCAGTAAATGCAATAGCGGGGTCAATTACATCCTCATAGTTCCTAGTTAAGAAATAAACCAAATATTCTGAAACTTAAGAAAATTAAACATGGTTTTATTATAGTAGCTAAAAGTGTAGTAACCATGTATTTTGGCGTATTGATTACCATTTGTAAAAGCACCGTTTTACCACAAATACCATGGTTAAACTATGGTTAGCATGGTTAATTTGTAGTTACCATGTTTTAACTATAGTAACCATGGTTTTTTGGTTCTATATTTGTAGTAAAAGCATGATTAATAAAGGGAACTAAATCCAATATCACGCTTAAAAGGCTGGGGACAATCACATTCTTTATTATTATGGTAGTGATGTATTAACCTATAAACTCCTAATTTATTTAAATTGGCAGTTATTTTTTAAAGCGCACGCTCATCTAGCAGCATTTCTGACAGGAATGGCGCGAGTTTCTGAGGTGAGTCTTTTGACGCCACATTTAATAAATTTCTTTACAAAAATATTTAAATAACTTGATTAATAACATAAATTAAGAAGAAGGTTAGCTACAGTTAAGCTGGAGGAATAAATTAATACTACAGCGATGGTAATTATATTTCTTTGTCATGAATCGCGGTCTCAAAGCTTGATGCAAATTTAGTTCTTTCATTTTAGTAATAAGGACCACACCACAAACACGTCTGTTATTAAGCCAAATAAAAAAAACTAAAAAAACTAAAACGAGGATTGTGGTTGACCTGACATCATGTTTTAATAAAAAAAAAAAAAGAAAAAAAAAGATATTCAAAAGGATCCAAAAATCAATTGCAAACTCTTAAAAGTTCTTTCGAACATGAATTTCTTTCCTCTGCTTAAATTAAGTCATATATATTGTTTAAGACTTGGCACACTTACATAAACTTTAAAATAAATACCTTCTTGTTCAATTAAATTGGCCGTTATTGTTTAAAGCGCGAGCTTGGCTAGCAGCGCGCGCACAGTGTTTCTGACAGGAATGGCGCGAGTTTCTGAGGTGAGTCTTTTGATGCCAAATTATAGCAATTTCTTTAGAAAAATATTGAAATAACTTGATTAATAACATTAAATTAAGATGAAGGTTACCTACAGCTAAGCTGAAGGAATAAACGAAGACTAGAGCGATAGTAATTAGGCTATATTTCTTTGGCGTTAATCGCGTTGCTCTCAAAGCCAAACTTTAAAAAAAAGCTGCACAAGCCTGACGCATATGTAGTTCTTTCATTTTAGTAATAAGGACAACACCACAAACACGTCTGTTTCTAAGACAAATGAAAAAAAAAAAAAAAAAAAAACGGAACGAGGTTTGTGGTTGCCCTGAAAAAATGTTTTAATGAAAAAAAGATGTTCAAAAGGATCCAAAAAAAACAATTGCAAACTCTCAAAAGTTGTTTCGAACATGAATTTCTTTCCTCTGCTCAAATAAATTCTTATATATTGCGTAAAACTGGGCACACTTGCATTCTTTATTATTATACCATCTTGCACATTTAAAAAGTAACACCTGACTTCATGTTTTCATGAAACAATGATATTCAGAAGGACCCAATAATCAATTGCAAACTCCCAAAAAATGTTTCGAACAGGAATTCTGTCCTCTGCTAAACACAAATGACGGTCCTTTGAAGAATGTGGGTAACCAAAGAAATCCTTGTTACTTGGTTGACTTCCATAGTATTTTCACACATCTATATGGAAGTCAAACACTGTTTGGTTACCCACATTCTTAAAAATATCTTCTTTATAGTGAGGAGGAGGAGGAAAGTCCAACAGGTTTGATGAGTAACAGAATTTTGGGGTGAACTATTCATTTAGAACATGTTTAAAATAAAAGAATATCCATAATTTTATTATGAAGAATGTGCATTTTTTTTATTATCAGTCAACTAACTTAGTTTCATCATGCAATTTGACCAGTAAGATTTAAATATAGTCTTTCCTAGTATGTCCCCAGTGTTGAATAGCACATAATAATCTGATTAAAAAATAAATTCAAATTGCGAAATGCTAAAAATACTTAATACATACACTTATACAAAAAAATAGAAATAGAAATCGTAAACTTAAATCTTGATGTAAAAAAATGTTCACAAACTTAAGTAAACAACCCTTTTTTACCTTAAAAATATGGCTAAATGAATGCAAACAATGAAAAAAGGACACTTAAAATACCACTGCATTCAAGCTCCAAGCCTGAGTCTTGCATAAAAAGCAAAGGCCACTGATTTATTTGCATAGTTGTAACATTTAGATTTACATGCATCTCAGAAGCTATCATCAAGCACATCTCAAACACACACACACACAAACACAGTCAATCAGGTAAAATGCTTCGACACACACCCTTAGCACATACACGCACATAAACCGTTTGGAATTAAAAGACCCAGCGCTCTGAGGCAGCCTGGGTGATCTCCCTATTAAAAAACTTTTTTAAATCAAAATGAAAGTTCTATGGAATAAATACAGTTGAGAGAGGAGCAGCGAATAGAAGAACGAATGTTCACTGTGTCCATCCTAAACATGTACAGAACAGACAAGTACTGCAATACTTTTACAATGAACTGGAATGAAAAAGAAAGTTAAGACAATCAGACAACGACAACAGCTTTCATATCCTCCCCACCCTTGTACATAACATTTCCCACACATATATCTGATCTATATACATGTTGTGTGATGGTTTGTGTTGGAATGAATGTAGGAATGAATGGACTTCATTAGTGCTGCTCTTCTCTCAGTCGGAGTCTTCATCATCAAGATACTCCTCGGCATTACTGTGGGTCCGCAGAATCACTGTGTATTCAAGAGACAGACAGTTAAGTGTGAATCTCTCTCACAGGAAATGACATGTGAAGGAGCTAACTGAAAGGAGACACCCTGTAACTCACCTCCTCCCAGTTTCCTCTTCAGCAGAGAGGCACACTGTGCATTGGTGGCCATATCCAGAGCGGTCTTCTTCTCGTTGTTTACCACGTCTGTCCTGGCATCTATAACAACACATATGCAATATAAGCAATGCAAAAAACAAACATGCAGATGAGATATACAAGACATACAGTTGAGGTCAAAAGTTTACATGCACATTGCAGAATCTGCAGAATGTTAATTATTTTACTAAACTAAGAGAGATCATACAAAATGCATGTTATTTTTTGATTTAGTACTGATCTGAGTAAGGTATTTCACATAAAAGATGTTTACATATAGTTCACGAGAGAAAATAGTTTAATTTATAAAAATGACGCCGTGCAAAAGTTTACATACGCTTGATTCTTAATACTGCGTTATTCTCAGCATTTTTGACTATTTGAACCCTTTCCAACAGTGACTGTATGATTTTGAGATCCATCTTTTCACACTGAGGACAACTCATATGCAACTATTAAAGAAGGTTCAAATGCTCACTGATGCTTCAGAAAGAAACACAATGCATTAAGAGCTGGGGGTTATCCTGTTCTTCAAATTCAAAAGTACTTTAAACTGTAAACACCATAGTGTAAACATTGTCACAATTCATCAACAGTCAATAAGCAATCGAATGCCATAAATGCATGTCATGCATTGATTATGAAATGCTCTGAAATTACGGGCATGTAAAGCGCAACAATGCCGCATTATTATTTTGAAATGTGCCGTGCTCATATTTATGTAATGAACTCATTGCCTTTTTAAGCTTAGTAATAACATCAGGCTGTTTCTCAATTCCTGTTTTTTTCTGTGCTCAAACCTCTTAAATTAATTGAAACGTTTGTTATAAAATTAAGTAAGACTTTTTATGACCTTAAATTTCATAAAGGTAAAAACAAACTAACTTTTCTTCATTCATGCACATGTTCCTGAATTCATTTTACAGTTTGCACACATCTATTTTTAGTTGCAGATGCAAGAGAAATGCTTGCACTATCAAGCCCTGCCCCACCCAAGTAGCTCATATATATATATATATATATACACATATACAAGTATGTATTTATAAGGTGGAAAAAATGAATTCACTCACTTTTATTGAGCAACATCTCAACTATATCTGAGTAACCCTTCCAGGCAGCTGCGTGTAGAGCCGTGTCTCCCAGTTTATTCTGTTGAAAACAAAAATGAATGTGCAACGTTTATTACATTGAGTAAAATATGAAGAACCTTAAGCATTGCTTCCGTTTCACTTTGTCACTGTTACATACAGACCTTTATACGCTGATCTCACTATGCATTTTAACATATTAAAATTCAACGCATTTGATCTCAAGAACAGTGATTCATCAAAAACGTTTATCCAACGTCAGATTTACCTGCTGATTGAGCTCACAATTCGGCTGACTCAGCAAAATCTCCACCACATCTAAGAAAACGCAAATGCACAATAGGTTAAACGTTTCATCTTGCAATTATTTTTGTAAATTGTCTCTGCACTTTCATTATTTTAAATTACTTATGGTGATGTGCCACTAATAAACACAACAGGCTTAAACTGGCTTATGTAAGGTTGTGCACGACTCAGAAATTAAAATTAAAACTATGGAATAGTCAAAATGCATTTCTACCAATATATGCATATTTTACCTTTATGTCCTCCGTGACAGGCCCAGTAGAGAGCGGTGTTCCCTGCTTTGTCCAGTCCGTTGATGCCAACCTTGTTATCCAAACACTCTCTGAGCCAGCTCAGATTACCTGCATTCACAAACAAAACATTTGATTGTTTCACCACGTTATCAAACAAATAAAATGCCAGATAGGTCTATATTTGGGTACCTCGCTTGGCTGCTTCATGCATGGGGTTGTCTATGGACTCTGCTTGCTCAGCCACTGGAAAAAGGCAAATTGCATCAAGATAAGAATGATATTCTGACAGATGCACGCATATCAATGACTACAGGATATTTTTACACATTTTCATTGCCTTCCAGGCAAATTTAAGTAAGGCTTAGAAACGTAATGGCATATAACGCATAAAAACAGAACGTGAGGTTGTTTTGTTTTAATCATTAACTTTAAGTACACTACCGGTCAAAAGTTTTTGAACAGTAACTAAGTTTCTTCTGCTCGCCAAGCCTGCATTTATTTGATCCGAAGTACAGTAAAGTTTTGAAATATTTTTACCATTTAAAATAACTGTTTCCCATTTAAATATATTTTAAAATGTAATTTATTCCTGTGATTAAATCTAAATTTTTCAACATCATTACTCCAGTCTTCAGTGTCACATGATCCTTCAGAATTAATTCTGATATGCTGATTTGCTGTTCAATAAACAATGTTTTATTATCAATATTTAAAACTGTTGAGTACATTTTTATTTATCTGAAATAAAAAGCTTTTGTAACAGTACATAATATTCATTTTTGTAAAAGAAATTATAGAAATTAATACTTTTATTTAGGAAGGATGCTTTAAAATAATCAAAGTGATGAAAATGATTTAAAATGTTTTCAAAGATTTCTATTTCAGATAAATGCTGCACTTTCTATTCATCAAAGAAACCTGAAAAAATTCTTCTCAGCTGTTTTCAACATAATAATAAATGTGTTTTAAGCAGCGACTCAAAATATTAGAATGATCTCTGAAGAATCATGTGACAGAAGTAATGATGCTAAAAAATTCAGCTTTGAAATCACAGAAATAAGTTGCATTTTAAAATATATTCAAATAGAAAACAGTAATTTTAAACAGTAAAAATATTTCACATTTGGAACAAATAAATGCAGGCTTGGTGAGCAGAAGAACATTAAAAATCCTTCTGTTCAAAAACTTTTGACTGGTAGTGTGTATGTGCAACAATAATAGTATTTCACGCATTATTAACTCTAAAAATTATCTCTGATATCCTGTAAAAGTCACATTTTACAAAAGCCACCATTTCAGTCACTGAAGATGTTCTAGTAAAGGACTGATGGTTTGTAGTTGGTTCTAGTTTGCTACTTGCTTTCCTTACCGTAATTACTGGGAATAAGTCCAGTCCTTCCCCTGCATGTTCCCTTCCACCAGTTACTGTCACTCTGAAAAAAAAAAAAAAAAAACAGCAATCAGTGCAAGAATCATGAACACTTATGAATATAATACTCTTTATCTCCGCAATCAGAGGAGGAAGCATCAGTACTTCCAAGCGAGATAAACTTACTGTATCTGAGATGTACAAAATATCTCCTTCCTCAAAGTACAGTTCATCTGGCTGAAAAAGAGGAAAATATACATGATGAACAAAACTCAGGCAAGCCAAAACAACCAAAACAAAAGTACTACTAAAAATGAAAAAAATTACACTTACCGTCCTTGGGTCAAAGGTGAATAAAGCCCTGTACACCTTGACCTGACCTTTTTAAAACACAAATAATAATATTACTTATATATTTCTAATGACTGCACACTCAAGCATTTTTATACAGATTCCATGTCCTATTTTTACCAATGTTCTGCTCATTATTTACAGGATCCGTAAATATTCCACCTGCCAAACCTTATCTTCACCTATCAACCCAACTATATGCAAAACATCATCACATCTACAACCAGGTAGTATCACAAAACTAAACACAGCTCAAATGCAGGGCAAACCACAAGACACAAATGTATGCAAGTCTCCAAGCCAGAGGAACCCAAGCCCTCAGGCCTATATATATATATATATATATATATATAAACAAACCATTATTAGCACAACAAAGGGTATTTCCTGGCTGCAAAGGTATTTCCATTTGGCCTAGAACAATCAAGTGAGAAGCCCTGCTGAGCGGGATCCAACCGGCCCCTCCCGAACTTCCAGATCAGGCTCTAATATAGAAACAATGGCCTCCACCGGATACAATTATTGTGTTTGTCCCCAATTACAATTACGATCAATTGTTCAGAAGTGTACAATTTTTTCTGCAATACTGAAAATAAGATGTTTCCCAAATATTCCAAACATCCCATCCCACGCAATTTGCATGCTGGACATCACAGGTGCACATCCTGGGTAAAATATATGTAGAAAAAAAGTGGGCATCCTTAAACTAAAGACATTTTGACCTATAAAGAGTTCAGAATTCAAAGTTTTCTACTTAATCGTTTTTTTAGTATCAAAAATACATTTGGACCATTTAGACCGATCACGTGATTTTTTGCATTTTGAAAGGTATTATTAATAATAAAAATAATGTAGTCATAATGCATTGTACCAGTTGTGAAAATATATTAAAAGGCTAGTATTGGTCTAGCTCTACCTATAACACATATCTTTGACTGTGCATCAGCATAAATCGCCAGTCCAAACGTCATGAGTTATTTTGCACACATATGCACGATGAAGCTGCGCTTTCATATGGGGAAGTAGCTGGCTATTACAAGACAAATGGTTGTGACTCAAAACCGTATCGATCTCGACAACATTTTTGGCCATCATGGAAACAATGTTTTTGGCTGAGCCTATTTAAAATGCACCGATTGTCGCCTTGTGCGTGTACGTTGACCAAAACTAGCTTCTGAACTACAGCCAATGGCTGGCTTCAGCGATTTTCTTTTTCAAAACCAACTCTTCCCGTTGCGTTTTACCATTTATGTGTTGCTGTTTGAACTTTGAAGCTAAGTTGTAGTATGCTAATCAGTGACAAGCGTTTAAAACGCATAAAAGCGCAAAGAAAGTTGCGTTGCGTTGCGCTGGAGAAACGCCAAACTCCACCCGCAGCAGAAAGTTCACCAAGACCCAAAATTGCATGATTCTATGTACATTTCAATGTATGGCATCGGAAACCAGCGTGTGTGTAAGGCTATTAGACAAAGAAACGACACAAAAACTAATGAATAAATAATGAAACTTTAGTAGGCTTGCCGAGGTAGCCTTATCCTCGCACCTCTTACCTGGTTTAGCTGGTTTGGGGGGAGGCTTTGACATTTCTGAACTTTCCAAGACTTTTAAGGACGCCTTCCGAGTTCTTTAAAACGTCAACAACACGCAAAAACGATATTAAAACTGCTAAGAGTGTAAATGAAACAGTGTATCGCTGATTTCTTCCTTTAGGCGCTGTCAATGAGGAAGCGTGAAGGAGCCCAATGCGGAAAAGTTGCACGGCGCATGCGCAGCTCTCTGAAATTCCGTACTGCCCTTACGAACGTTTTAACAGAAGTTTTAAACGTTTAAGAAAACAGAATACAAGCAGATTCAGGAAACAAAAATGCATGTACAGCTATTTATCTCAAACATGGATATAAATGTACAAATTATTAACCGCATGGGAATGATAAATATTCCAATGGCTTATTAGACCTGTTAAAATATTTATCACTGTTAGCAATGATATGTGACCCTGGACCACAAAACCAGTCAAAAGGGTCAGTTTTTTTTAATCTGAAAGCTGAATAAATAAGTTTTCCATTGATTTATATACGCTTTGCTATGATAGGACAATATTTGGCGAGATACAACTATTTGAAAATCTGAGGGTGTAAAAAAAATTTAAACATTGAGAAAATCACCTTTAAAGTTGTCCAAATGAAGTTCTAAGCAGTGCATATTATTAATCAAAAATGAAGTTTTGATATTTACGGTAGGAAGTGTACAAAATATCTTCATGGAACATGATCTTTACTTAATACCCTAATGATTTTTGGCTTAAAAGAAAAATCATTTTGACCCATACAATATATTTTTGGCTATTGCTACAAATATACACATATATGTACTTGAATTATAGCTGGCTTAACTGCAAATGATTCATTTTTTCCTTGCAATATGGAAAATATCTGTTTCGGTGTCACTAGTTTTGGTGGCTTAGTTGTGTAATGATTTCTATAGAAATGATTATTGAAATCATTCAATGGGATTTGATGATGTAATCTTTTATTTAGGGAATGTACTAAACGCTTCATAAGCCTTCATTAATAATAACATTAACCAACATCAATCAATTACACAACACTTAACAGTAGTACTGTAGACAATAACATAACATCATTGGCAAATAAAAGGATAAACTTGCGTTTTTAGTCAGCATGGCAACATAGTGGTAAGTTAATCTAAAGTATTAACAAAACTGTAAGATGCAGGATATTTTTCTTCACTTTTATCTGCTTTTTTAAAACACCTAGCTCACAAATTAAACCATATATATATTTTGTTTCAGAACTTTTACGCCACTTTTACGTCTAATCCTCTACGCTTGTGTGTCATAGAGGACACACATAACATTAGTCTGCACCAACAAGTTGGTTTACATTGCAGGCAAGTTTTAAAGAGCTGCCTCAGAATAGCTCTGCTTTAGTCATTTCTGTTTTAAAAGCTGTAGCATCCACTGTGTATATAGAGGCTTTTATGTAAATTTTGAGCTAAAAAAGGATGTTCGATGTTATCACCAAGTACTTATATAATCAGATATGACTAAGTGGAATCAGAGTGCAAACTCACTCTTATACCTTTGTGAAATTTACCTCTAATGAACACTCAGGTGTTAATTTTTCACAGTATTTTTTAAATTACAAATGCATTTGTAAATGCATTGCTTTTAGTTAAAAGTCAAACACGTGCTTTATGAATCCAGTGGTGGTCTCATTTAAATTCTGGTTAGCATCTAATGGGGTGTTTAGTTTGTTCTGTATCAACGGTTCAGGGTCATTAGCTGTAATTCTCTTCCTTTTGGGCTCTTCAAAAAGTCATTACCATGCAGATGTGAGAGACATGTTGCACAGAAGGCGGCTCAAGCAGATTTTAAAATGCATCAACACGTTTATTCGTGGCGTCGTCTAAGAAAACAGGTCGTTCTTCCAGCTACCGCTCTTCCGTAGCGTACCGTAGGTTTTTGGCCTTAAATTACGGGGACAATAATCATACTTAATGACCCGTGAGGCCGTGTTCACACACTGGCACAAAGTGTGTGTACTGGTGATGTTTTGGCTTCTCTCTTTATCTGTTCATTCTTTTCATTCTTTTTATTCCAGACATGATGTATCTCATATATCATCCCAGATATTCTAGGCCAAATTCAATTCCAGTGACTCAGCGTCTCTAAGTCTGAAACACCTAGCACTGCATGCGCATTAAAATAAAAATAAAGATGAACGATTTTTATGTTTATTTACTTAAACGTAGTTTTGTATCCCGTTCAAATCTCAATAGCACTGTAGGTACAGTATTATAAACGTTCAGCATCACAGCTCAGTGACGTTCGATGGAAAATCAGTGGCAAATAATGACTTGTGTATGAATGACCGGTGCATGAATTCAACAGGTGGACTCTCGTCAAACATTTACCTTACAAAAGGTGCCTACAAACACACACAAACACACACATTATCTGTGTGTGTGTGAAGGGAAACCTCCCTATAAAAGCTCCTCCTGGACGATAAGTACATGACAAACAGAAACTCAACACAGAACTCAGCTGTCAGCTGCCATGAACCTACAGCGCCTCTCCTCTCTGCTGCTCTGTGTCGGTGAGTTGGCTTTTCTCCATCTTGATTTGACCCTGTGTTATATTATTTAAGACCTGTCAACTCAGGTGTGCCATGGCAATTGGAAATTGTAGGGTATTTTAAAATTGTGATTTTCAGTCCTGAAAAAAATCATGGAAATTAATACAATCTTAAAATATTATGGGATTTTTATGTGTGTGAATATATGCTTTTCTAGTTATGCTTTGCTCTAAAATATCTCTGTTTTTTAAAAAAAAAAAAATTTTTTTTCAAATTCTGTAAAATTATATATATATATATAAAAAAGCGTATCCAGTGATAAAATAACAAAATAAGAAATCATGAAAAGTCAAAAAGTGGGCGAAACCTGCAACATATTTACTGTCAGTTCTCTGCATTTGCTTATTATTATTTAGTTGTTTGTTTCGTATTTCAATTTCACTTTGACAACAGAGACAGACAACTGAGTGACGAATCTGAAAGACACCAAAATAGTAAACCACCCCACGAAAGCAGCTTGAAGTCTCTCGCTGAATGAAGTGTGGTATTGTGTTTGTGTCTCCAGACAGGCAGGGCTTTGGGAAATTGACTCTACCTGTAGTGACATGCCTGTGAATAGCTGAGAGCTCTGGCTTTTCCCATATAGGTGTATGCCAAAACGGCACACAGTTTAAATCTCAGCTGTCTGTTGTCATGTTCGACGTCACAAAGCGCTTATTGTTCATGGCAAAGGACAGAGGATTAGGGCGTCACACCGCCGTGTTAAATATATATTTAGCTTTGCGAACTAACGTTAGAAAGGTCATCCCCGCACACAATAATAGGTGTGTGTGAGTGAATTTCTTTTGACAATTAAATGCAGGATTCCAGTCGGTAGGAGTGTTCAGATCAAATGCGTTTGCTCAAACATTTTCCATGTAGACTCGTTCGACTGCAGACGTCGCCAGTTTACACCTGTGATTGAAGGGCACAATGTCTGAATGTCATTGAATTACAACATATTTATTTATTAGAAGAAAGGCACCATGCATACGTTGCAAGCAATATATTTGACAGCAAAGAATAGAATATGTGCAGAATTGCATGCAAAATTACAACTGGTGTTTGATATACTGGTTAGATTTGCCACACACCCAGGGCTGGTGGAATTTGTTCCTGCAATTTTCACACAATGGCACCTTCGATTACAAGCCAAGAGGAAATCAGATGAATGCTTTTTTGTGCGCTATTCCAAATACGAACTAGTTTGACTTTGTAATCTTTCATCAGAATGTGATGATCAAAACTTACCCCACCTATGCAACAACATTGCCATGGTTACTTAAGTTTCAACCAACAGATGCTGGCTGTGTTTCAGGATGGGAGTAGTCCTTCACATTCACATTCAGGTCTGGCTCCATTCTGCAATATAACGCCCACTTTTTTTGATCCCAATCAATTCCTGATGGATAAAATCAAGTCCCGGCCTACATTTTTTCTCGCTGAATAGCATGTTTCGCTGTGGAAATGAATCACGTGGGTTATGTACATTGAGACCTCCTTAGATGCAAACATTGTTTTTTGTTGTCTTAATACTGTAAAGCCTGACATATGAAATAATATTCAGAAAATTTTGTACAAAATCCACACACACACACACATATATAGTTAAGTACCACCATATTTTATGCAGCAGGCTTTTACGCTCAATAATATAGTGAGAATATGAAGGAAAACCCCTCAATTTCATGCAAACACCCAAACTGAACTAAAATATGCCATTTGTATTGTATATAATGCAGTACAATACAATGATGATTGAGAGATTAATTATTAGACAAATTTGAAGCATCAAATCATTGAAACAGTTTTATTAATCAAAATCAACTTACATTTTTAATCTAGAAAATATATTCCCAGACATGTAAACTAAGGTTAAAAGGTAATTCGCTGCTGGCAAGATGGGGTTTTAATGGGGTTTTTAAGTTGGCTGTCTATGCAACAAGAAACGCGTAAAGAAAGAAAGAAAGAAAGCTACACACAGGGTTACCAGGTTCTCACAACAAAACTAGCCCAATCGAGTTTTGGACGGGGTCCTCCGGTAAAAATCGCATTACAGAAACTAAAAATCACTATATTGGCGTGATATTTAAAACAACCCGCAGCTACAGTGTTAAAGTGGCCAATTCCGCGGGAAATAAGTGATGAAAAAAGTATTAAAACTTCATCACCCATAATGCACTGGGCGCGATCGCACTCTCCTTGAGCGGAGAGACAAAAATGCGGAAGTGCGATCTGTAGTTTTCACAAAAGCCCTACAGTTGTCAAAATTTTTTCTGACAAATAAACAGACATTAGTGCAGGTAACACGAAAAAATAATAGACATTGTTCATTTACTTACACTACCAACACTGTAACAATACAAATCGGAGAACTACGTTTTGTGCACGTAATCTTCACGTCATCATACCTGTTATTAAAATGTGTATTTTAGCATGATTGAGATCAGTCTGGATTATGTATTTTATGAACAGGTGTCCAACAAGAAAAGGAGACATAAAGGTCTCTAATTTTGTATTGTACTTGCAGCAGGTGCAGCTTTACCTCACATAACCTCAATTTTTCCACTCGCTTTTGTCTTTCACTCTCAATCTCTCTCTCTCTCGCACACATGCACAGCTAATCTGTTCAATACAATACACGCGGGGTGTTTACAGGATGACTCAACATTAACCGCAACATTAGAAGATTAACCGCTCTTTATATCTTCTAATTGAGGTTAATGTGTCATTGTGATATAATGAACCGTTTGATCCTGTTATTATTTGCAAACTGGGCCGAAACTAAACACAAATCGGCATTCCTCACAAGAAGTTACTACATTTCTGCTGTGATATAACAGTCTGTGATTCACAGTGTTTGTTTGTGTGTCCAGTTTGCACTGCAGTTTTCACCATAACGACAGCTGCCACTCACACATCTGCACTGGATCATGTGACCGTGATTTCATCATCGGGGGAGGGGCTTCAGAGCGCAGTGGGTGAGGATTTGGAATCTGATGACGATCAGGATCCATCGGGAATGTTCAGTGATCAGACTTTGTTTAAAGGTACAGACAATCAAACTCGTCCACCTGCTTAGAATAAGCTAATTATAATAAGCAACTGACCGTAATAGCATTTTAAATAGAACAATTAATTAATCATCTATGAACTGCAAAGATTCAGAAATTAGTATATATATTTAACACAGTTTCATTATAATAGCAATTTCACAAAAAGAACAAATGTTTTAAGATATTTCACTCTAAAATCAAAAGACAAAACAGGATTGATTGATTGATTGATTAATAAGTAAGTAACTGTACGTTTAAATGTACATCATTTGCATGCAACAAAACACAAGTTTGTGATAAAATGTTCAAGAATTGTGTTGCATTACAGGTAGTTCATTTTAATTAAATAAACTGAGCAAGCAGCAAGTGTAGAAATATTTGGTGAAAAGACCTTTCCTGCATCACTTTCTGAAGGTTTTACTGTATTTATGACAGCATTTAATTAAAGTTTTAAAAAATCATAAACGTCAAACACATCAAAGTGCAAATCTTTCAGAGCTCCAAGTCATTCTTTAATCTTTACACAAACTTTTGACAATTTTCCATAGACGTCTGCTCTTAAGCTAATTACAATTACTGACCATAATAGCATTTTAATTGGGAAAACAAATTAATCACTTATGAACTGCAAAGTTTCAAAAATTAGTATATAAAGTATATACATTGATTATAAAGTATATCAATTAATAAATTAAAGTAGGTAAGCAAAATATACATTTAAATGATTTGCATGCAGTAAAACAGAGTTTGTTACATTTTAATTAAATAAATTGAGCAAGCAGCAAGTGTAGAGATATTTGGTGAAAGAGATGTCTGCTCTTCGATTAAGCTAATTATAATTACTGACCATTATAGCATTTTAATTAGGAAAATAATTGCATAATTTATGCAAATTACTGCAAAGATTCAGAAATTAGTATACATAGTATATATATAAAAGCAAAAGGACTGAATAATAAATTAAATAAGCGAAATATACATTTAAATGATTTGCATGCAATAAAACAAAGTTTTTTACAAAATGTTAAAGAACTGTGTTGCAATTGTTCATTTTATTTAAATAAATTGAAGGGATATTTGGTGAAAAAGAACTGCATCACTTTCTGAGGGTTTTACTGTGTTTATGACAGCATTTAATTAAAGTTTTAAAAAATCAGAAACGTTGATCACATCAAAGTACGAATCTTTCAGAACTCCAAGTCAATTAAGGAGGTGTGAATGTGTCGTTCTTTAATCTTTACACAAACTTTTGACAATTTTCCATAGACGTCTGCTCTTAGATTAAGCTAATTATAATTACTGACTGGAACCTTTTGGCATTTAATTAGGGCATTAAATGCATCATTAATGAACTACAAAAGTTCAGATATTACCTACACAGTTTTGTTATAATAACAATAACTGAACAAATCTTATAAAAAAATACATCAGTTCATCAGTTCATATTTTACTTTCAAATATAGATTGCAAAGCATGCTAGGAGCTGGAAATCCCTCGTCCACTTCCAGCAATGCTACATTAATGGCAATAAAAATATTCATATAATTCCAGTCCAACTAATGTTAACCTGATATATTAATTTCTGAACTGTTGTAGTTTATTAGTAAAGCATTTATCGTTCTAATTATAATGAATAGCTTGCAATAAAACTAAATGTTGTGAGACTGTGCAAACAACAAGTGAAGAAAACCATTTCATTTTAAAGAACAATTTAATTACATTTAAAGACAATTAAAAGTATAGAAAGCAAATATTCTCACACACATCAAAGTTTCTCTCATATATCTTATATCTTTCAGTAACCCAGGTCAGTAAAGGAGATGAGCAGAATAGCAAGCGCTCTGGACGCAAAAAGAACAAAGGAAGAAAAAAGAATAAAAATATCACTCCTGTTCAGCCAAATCACACGCTGAGTCACAGGAGCCACAGCACCACCGCTGACCCCTGCCTGACCTCTCACGTGGACTACTGCATCCACGGCCACTGCACTTACCTGCACGGCCTGAGAGAGCCTGTCTGTGTGTGAGTGACACTTCTCTACGCAAGCTCGTTTCTGCCAAATAAAAAAGTAAACGCAACTTTTTTTCTTGCAGTTCGAATTTATATCTTACAATTTAGACATTTCTCAGAATTATGAGATATAAACTCATAATTGTGTGATATAATGCAAAATTGTGAAATATAAACTTGCAACTGTGAGAAAAAGTCAGAACTGAGGCAAAAGGTTGCAGTTACCTTTATTTTTTATTTTATGACAAAAACAAAAAAGCAGAATTGCAAGATATAAACTCAGAATTGCAAGAACGAAATTTAGAATTCTGAGTTTATGTCTCGCAATTTTTTTGAGAATTATGAGGTATTCATTTAGAATTCTGAAATATAAAGTCTAAATGGCCTTTTTCTTTTTATTACATGGTGGAAACAAAAAATCAATTGTAAGATGTAAACTTAGAATTATGATAAAAAGAAAGTCAGAATTCTGAGTTTATATCTCACAGTTCTGAGTTTTTTTCTGAGAATTGTGATATATGAACTCAGAATTGTGAGATATAAAGTCTAAATTACCTTTTTTATTTTTTATTTCATGGTAGAAACAAAAAAAAAAAAAAAAGAAGTTGTCAGACCTTTGAGAAAAAAGTCAGAAATGCAAGATATAAACTTGAAATTATGAGATGTAAACTTGGAATTGTGAAATCAAGTCAGAATTTTGAGATTATATCTCACACTTCAGACTTTTTTTTATGAGAATTACAAAATACAAATTCAACATTGTGAGATATAGAGTCTAAATGACCTTTTTAATTTTTTATTACATAGTGGAAATCAAAAAAATGAAAGAAATCACAAGATGTGAACTCAGTTCTGAGAAAAAAAATGTTTTTTGAGATTATATCTCACAATTCTGGCTTTTTTTCTGAGAATTGCAAGATATGAATTCAGAATTGCAAGATGCAGAGTCTAAATTACCTTTTTTTAATTTTTATTGCATGGTGGGAACAAAAAAAAGAAGAAGAAATTTTGATATATAAACTCAGAAATGCTAAATATAAACCGGAAATTGTGAGATGTAAACTTGGAATTGTGAGAAAGATATTCAATATTTTCTGAGAATAGATATAAACTAGATATAAGATATAAACTCAGAATTGTGAGATATAGAGTCTAAATTACCTTTTTTATTTTTTATTGCATGTGGGAAACAGAAGATGTAGACTCACGCCTGAGAAAAAAAAAATCATAAATGTGAGATATGAACTCAAAACTGCAATATATGAACTGCGAGAAAAAGTCCATGTCTCACAAGGTTAAATCTTCAAATTCTCTGAAAAATATCAGAATCGCAAGAAAAGTGAGATCACAATTGCAAAAAAAAAAAAATTAGAATTATGATATTAAGTCACAGTTACCTTTTTTACTTATTCCATGGCAGAAACAGGGTTCTGCATGCACACAGAAACATCCCACACACCTGCTCTTTATTAAAATTTACTGAGTGAAATCACATAAAAAGTTTACAATAAATGAAATTCGGTCAATGCTGCCTTAACGCTGTCTTTAAGTAATGAAAGTTTGATTGTTTCAGATGTAAGAGAGGGTATGATGGGGAACGCTGTGGGATCCAGCTTCTCGGGACATCTCGGGATGAGAGCAGCGCCGAAACGACACACACCGCGCTTGTCATTATGGCTGTCGTCCTGTCAGTCATCAGCTGCCTAGCCATTCTGCTCATGGTCTGTGTGCAGTAAGTACATTCAGTACACACATGCTAAATATACACCCACACACACTCATTCATCTTTCACACACAAAACACACGCCTGGGTTATAATTGGCACACATTTTGACAGCAGTTTGGACACACCTACGGTACTCATTCTTTATCGCTATTATTGTAGATCATAATAAGTCATCATTACGATGAGGTAACTCTACCCAGTTAACAAAAAGTGTTCTAGGTACGCTCTGCTAACATTCCAATTAAGTGTGCCATTATTTATGAACATGTTCTATGAAAGTGTTTTTCTTTGTTAAGCGAACGTTAAGGGAATGTCCCATTCGATCGTCTATCTACATTGTGGGAAGGCTGCTTTTGAATATTTTCTGTATTAACATGTAACTGTAGTAACATTTTAAAAATGTTAGATGAATGTTTCAAGACGTTTTTAAACTTATCACCAAAAAAACCCCAAAACATTTGGTTTTGTAAATAAATTCATTCATACCTAGGCTCTAGTTAGGCCTATATTTGTCTCTTAAATTATTTTTTTTAAGGTTATGTTCACTACACTACACATGAGATGCTAGATGACGCCTGTTGTCTTTTGTATTAAACAAAAGAGCACAAATCTGAGAGACGTGAAAGTAGTTACGGTTTCTTTACGCGGGTGAGCGGAATGATATGGGCGACAGGTGATTCAATTCGAATCACATTTTCTGCATTCTCTCTGAAATGGGTGGGGTTAGGATTAGGCAGTCAGGTAGCGATTTCAAAGAGAGGGGGTAATAATTTGGCGGGGGTCGAAAATAGGCACAACACCGGCCCGTCCAACAAGCGATACAGGCGGTCGCCTAGAGGGTATGCATGTGACGTCACCGTCAGCTGGAGTGGCTGCGGCTCCGCCCACTGTCTGACAGCATTGGTTTCAACGTGAATGCTGCGACAGAACGCACAAAACACCTCTGAAACCAGAACGAGCTTTGCGATTGACTGTACAAAGAGATTTGACAAGAAACCTGAGGTATATTTTTACAGACTGCTGAAAGCTACTGAAAAGAGAAGCATATTAATCGCTGCAGTTCAAAGAAACGAATGGTAGCAAAACACAGATTTGCAGTTATCTTTTCGTGTTAATATGTTGAATTGTGCAGTAAAATCATATCCTATATATTGTATTGTAGTATATCGTATTGACAAGTCATCAGCTAAATATTTACCACCTTAAATTTTGCGTAACTGGATGTTTTTAAATAAACACTGACAAAAACTATATACGTTTTTCAGCTGGACGATATGACGATATATATAACATTGATATAAGTGATCACCGGGGTTTAGACCTGTATTTACAAAATTAGTTCACGGGCAAATTTGCTTTATTTATTTTCCCCGACGTCAAAATCAGACACATATACGTGTTAGAAAACACGATTCCTGGCTGCATCTATATCCATTGACCACTGGAGTTACGTTGTTAGGAACATTATATCGAGTTAGGCAACCTTCAGTTTAAACTGATTATCGTTTGTTTTACTCGCGTTTTCGCATCTTCCTATTAAATCCATTCACGCTGAAGGCTCTTTTGCCACTCAGTCCGGCTGAGGGGGCGTGTCCCCGCGGGAAAGTGACGAAAATGCATACCCTCTATTGGATTTTTAGGTACGTTCGTCTTGGAGTGGTGTTGCGCAGAAAGATCGTGTTTAAAATCGAAGTACCGCAAGATCTATAGAGCGCAGACAGATCTGCATGCTTTAAAATCGCTCTTGCGGTACTTTCATGTCATACACCGGTCGGTGTGCGCAGCGCAACTTAAAGCCGCACGCACCTTCTAACTACATAACTAAGGTGATGCACCAGAGCTGTACAGTGCGGCATAGTCTATGTGTTGAACGTATAAAAAATCAGTCTGTGCGTTCTAATTTACCTCAGAAGAACGCGTGCATGGATTTTGCATGGGTCTGAGTCTGTTTACAAACCTGTTGTCTATTGAGAACATTTTAATGACACCTTTTTTTGCTCCAGATTCATTTAATAACATCAGTCGAGTGTTTGAAATAACTTCCTTTTGTGATCAGACGTCGTTTCACATCACAGAATGAGGCGAAATCATATTATATAGTATTCTATAAAGTGATAAAGGCTGTTGATTAGCATTGCGTTGCATCTATAGTTTATTCATATAAAATACCATTTAGTCTCCATGTTTCATCAGTTAAAACATCTCTATCTAAGTTTTATTCAGCTACGCGAAAGCCTATACCTTTGTCCATATTAGGGATTTCCTATGTGAATGAAACATTATGGCGGTATGCACCTGATAAGTCATGGTTGTAATCCGCCATGAAACATTATATTACATGTGTGCACTCACTAATGCGCACAACATCTTATTTTTGGTAAAAATAGGAATGATAACACTTCTCTCTTAT
The DNA here is from genome assembly GCA_019740295.1 of Labeo calbasu. Lineage (NCBI taxonomy): Eukaryota > Metazoa > Chordata > Actinopteri > Cypriniformes > Cyprinidae > Labeo > Labeo calbasu. The sequence continues at coordinate 560 of JAHKKF010535066.1, read as the reverse complement.
GTTTTTTTTCCTCCAGTGTAGGGGAGTTTTTTTCTCTCAGTGAATGCATAAGATTTTGTCAGAATTTTTTAATCATAATATTATAATAAATCTTTATACCTTTCTAAACATTTATAGTTAGGCCTCCTGCATGTTAACAGGTCATGCTGCAGTTTTCTGTAAAATATACTGATAATCATTAACAAAAATTATTGTTTTGTTTAATGTTTTTGTCATTAGAATTAGTCATATTGATAAAAACAACATTTTGGTCAAATTGTGCAGCCCTACAAACAGGCACAACAAAAAAAACCTTTCTTGTTACAGCTCAGATTTTGTTGTTACAGATTACATTTTGGAATTCACTTAATATTGCCTCTCAGAATAGTCTCTCGAAATGAAGTCCTGTTACACATTAATGCTATTTTTAAATTATTTAAAATGAGAGAATGATAGAGAGATTAAAATTAAGTTGTGGTAGAAATGGAATCCAAACGATATCTTTCCGGAACTGGAAAAAAAGATGTTTTTACTGCTATATACATAATATATATTGTTGTAGTACTTGTTTTATACATGCA
>JAHKKF010535065.1:0-23052 GCA_019740295.1 Labeo calbasu | reverse complement strand
GAATAAAAGTATTAATTTCTTAAAAAAAAAAAAAAAAAAAAAAAAAAGAAACAATAAAAATGTACTGACCCCAAACTTTTGAACGGTAGTGTATATAGGGATGGGCAACATGACCAAAATATGAGCCAGAATATGTATATCACAATATGGTTATTTTTGCTTGATAAGGTCTTTATGATATCAAAATGTTTGATACCGTTGAAATTTCATAATTCTTGTCACCAGTGTCAATATCACAAAAAACGAATAAATAATAACCTCAAGCTCACTGAAGACAAGTAACCAGTCAGCGATTAAATAAGAATAAGAAACTAATTATAAGCAATAGGACAAAAAAATACAGTAGAACAAATAAATATGAAATACTACATGATGCTGAAATGAGGAAACACTTCCCTGCTTGTATTTGAAAAAGCAACACACGTAGAGCATCTTCCATTTTAATGACGTGCAATGATAAGCCTTTCTAAACCTGTTGTCCAACAAAAGAGTTATAAAAACGAAAGTTGTAAAAACATTATAACTTGTTTTTAATTCACAACATCAGTCGAGTGTTTGAAATAACTTCCTTATGTGATCTGATGTGGATTCTTATCACAGAATGAGGCAGACAATAAATTCTATTCTCATATTCTATGTATGTCGATTAGCAGTGGCTTATGAACATACCCGAGATGGCTTGTATAACACAGATAAACCATATATTATTGCAGACGAGTGTTTATTGTCCTTACATTTCATCATTCAAAACGTTTAACATTATATCATGTTTTTAATCAGTTACAGCAATAGCGATGCTTTTATCCATATTAGAGAAGCTGGAACGGAACGTAATCAGTGCTACTTCGTTGACGCACATGTGGATTTTCTGCACAAGGGCGCCCTCTGGCGTCCAGTATGAATGAAACCCATTCTATTTTGCGTAAAAATCGAAAAAATAATACCTCTCTCAAAAGAAAAATTAAGCAGACATATACTAAACCACACTTTTTCCAGTGTACAGAGGTTTACGGGAGTATTTTGTTGCAAAAAAACCCCACCCGGAAGTGGCAAGATATCCGAACCGAACCGAAAACCGTGGTTAAAAACCAAGGTACGCATTGAACCGTGGACTAACTGTATTGTTGCAATAAATACTGTTTTGACGCTCTTTAATATGGCGTGATAGATCGTTGTAGCTTTTGTGTACTCGCCTGTGTGTAATCAAACGCATAAGAAAACATTCATAACAGTTTTGTTTTTGTTCTGGATCCAGTGCTCTGCTGCCACACTGGAGCGCACTCGCCACCAACTGGATAGGGGTGGAATTACAGCTACAATTTACAATAGATCACCTTCAGTGTAATCTGTCAAAATGCCCTTCAGATTTTTCCGTCACTGGACTTAGAGGCTTTTATATATCTATAATTATATATGTATATAAATCGATTTGCATATTATGTAAATCAACTGCCAGCCCTATTTTTTTACATAAAAATAAAATAAATACAGCTCTAAATTGCTCTGCTCTGTATGAAACCCACATTTAAAAGTGACCCCAGTCCCTCCCCCACCCCTGTGCTGCATGTGTGTATGTAAATGTGTCCACATGTGCGAATCTGCCTCATCATTATTCAACCCGAGCAGCCGCGGTCATGTGACTGCTTAGGCTGAGAGGGAGCGAACGACAGAAGGACATGAAATGGAATACAAAGAGAGGAAATGCATAAAGCAAAAACAAAGTGTGAAAGATTAAGGTATGATGAACGAGGAGGGGGATCTCAGATGTAATGTCACACCTCAGCTGCAGACAGGATGCTGCTTATTAATATAAAGAGAATCAGGCCTGCGGGACATACTGTTAGCTTTCATTAGTGAGGTCTGAACACACAAGGGGGTGCGAACATGTGTGTGTGTGTGTATGTTTGCACAGGTGTTATCTTTATCAAACAGTGTCTACATTTTTTCCACCTCCATGTCGTTATGTGTCGTACTAATGACGTGTGTGCTAGACGTGTTAATGAGTTATCAGAATATCTGTGTGCACATGTGTCCTTCATCTCTCCTCCAAGAACAAGATGGAGAGATTAGGTCTCATTTTGATGACATCACAGAGACTGAATGGAGCTTCCCATGAGCCTGCTGGGCTGAGTTGCCATGGTAATCTATATAGATCACCCTGGATTCCCATTTATGGTTTCTTTGCAGGCATGAGTGTGACCACACACACGCACGCATCACAGCTCAAGAAAATGACTCACCATGGCAGTGATGCTCTGAGATTGTTTCTTTTATTAGACAAGCATCACTATTACGAATGCTGTGCTTTAACACTAGAACATTCGGTGCGGGCTTGCATAGTAACTGCATAGCAACTCAATAAAATACATACAGGAATCCTAAGGCAGTCACATTAGTCCAACTTCAGTGATGATTTGCAGGCAAAGAGTCAATGTCGTTACTGATTAAAGTGGTGAATTCGCATTCAGTTGCGTTAAATTGAATCTGGTGTGAAAACCATGTTGGGAGCAAATCCCTGTCTCAGTATTTCAGATTGCACAGTTCCTATAGAGATAACATGGTTCCCGCCGAATTTGCTGTCTAATTAGCTCCTGATGAAAGTGATAAAGCTGCTGAATAGTACTGAAAGGATGCTTGGAGTCGTTTTCTTGATGTAAGCTCAACTGACGTGACCTGCTAGAATTAACGCTACATTTGATTGACATGCTGAAAACCACTCAGAACACTTTAGCAACCACATAATAACATAGTAAAAACCACTGTGAACACCTTAACGAATGCATAGCAACCAGTGTTGTGGGTAACACATTACAAGTAATGTGAGTTATGTAATCAGATTACTTTTTTCAAGTAACTAGTAAAGTAACACATTACTTTTCAATGTACACGAAAATCTGTAAGATGATTGACATGAGCGTCTTACCTAAGATCAGCTGTAACAGTCCGACCTCCATTATTTCGATGCTGGAGCAGGGATGTAAGTTAGACAGGAATATCTCCGATTGAGGTGTTCTGTTGCTGGATGTAATAATGAATATAGTGGTCGTCATTTACTCTCGACATCTGAGCCGCTGAAGATGCAGTTGATTATGTTTGTTTGTGACGGGAATGCGCCTCTCGATCTACATAAATGCGTCTATGTTTGCGCAAATCATTTGTGATCCAGCTTCACCTACAGCAGAAGTGAGTATAAGGTTTTTTTAATGAATCTCTGCAATCACCTTTCCTAATAACGTGCTAGTTAGCAAGTTTCGCGGCTAAATGCGCTAAATGCGGCTAAAGTAAACAATCTCTCAGAGCAGCAGAGAGAAGAGAGGGGCGGGGTGAGCGGAGCTCATTTGCATTTAAAGGAGCAATCCCTCAGAATGGGATGATTTTTGCAGAGCACATTTTGACAAGTTAAAAAGGGTGTTGTTTTACACAACCAAAGGGAATTTTAACCAAAGTATATTATAGACTTTTCTGACCCTAAAGAATCATATCAACTTGTGGAAAATGGGCATCCGATGACCCCTTTAAGAGAAATCGTGAGTAAACGCAGAGGCGTAGTGTGTGCAGTGTAAACATGATTTTACTGTAGCTCTAGACTGTGTGAACATGCATTTATTCATCTCACTTGCACAAAAACAGATTCAGTATTCCTCAAAATGAATAAAAACAGTGAAATGCAAACCTGAATATTATGCAAAGCTGCAATAATTAAATATGTTAAATAAAACAAATATTCTTTTTGTATTTAATTCCTTTTTAATAACCACTGTCTTTGCTGCTGACTTTGCTGAACATGTGTGGGTTTTTTTGGCAGTTTTGCCTTTATTACGATAGGACAGTAACGAGACATGAAGGCGATTTGGAAGAGAATGCGGGGACGGGATCGGGAAAGGTCCGCAAGAACAGGACTTAAACTCGGGACGGACAAAGCGCAATAGCGCTACCTGTCAGCACGTTGCCCATGAGGCTATCGATGCCGATGTGCTTGAACTTTCTTTGCCTGTGTTCTATTGTTTTTGGTGTGAAAGGGCTATTACACTTGCAAAAATGTGAACTTTTAATGTTAAAAACAAACAAACCCTGCCTAGATTAACGCAAAAGTAATGTAAAAGTAATGTAATGTATTACTTTCCATAAGAAGTACTGTAATTAATTACTTTTTATTTTTAATTACTTCAAATTCACTTTATATTTAAAGAGTGTTTTTAAAAAGCTCAGTTTTCCTTGACAAAAACACTGTCTCAGTGTTAGACGGAAGGTCAGAATTTAGAGAAAAAGGTGCGTTTTCAAGCAAAAATGTATTAGTGTGGACAAGGCCTTAGCAGTTTACTGGCAAGTTTTGGAACCCTAAGCACTGCTAGCATTTTTAGAGAAATTAAGAGTGATGAGTGTTTCGTCCATGTAGGATGACCTGTTTAAAGGGTTAAAGGAGAAATCCACTTCCAGAAGAAATTATGTTTTTTGAGGAAAACATTTCAGGATTTTTCTCCATATAATAAACTGCTATGGTGCCCCCAAGTTTGAACTTCCAAAATGCAGTTTAAATGCGGCTTCAAACGATCCCAAATGCATTTGTAAATGATCCCAGCCGAAGACAAAGGGTCTAGCGAAACGATTGGTTATTTTCATTAAAAAAATACAATTTAAATACTTTTAAATCTCAAACGCTCGTCTTGTCTTGCTCTGCCTGAACTCTGTGTATTCTGGTTCAAGACAGTTAGGGTATGTCGAAAAACTCCAATCGTATTTTCTCCCTCGACTTCAAATATCATTTCAAAATCATCCTACATCGCTGCAAAGTGAACATGCAAAGATCATCAAACACCCTTAACAAAACAAACAAAAAAACTTTTTAAACATACCCTAACTGCCATGAACTGGAAAAAAACAGTTCAGGCAGAGCAAGACAAGACAAGCGTTTGACATTAAAAAGTATATAAATTTTATCATTTTTACGAAAATAACTGATAGTTTCGCTAGATAAGAATCTTCTTCCTCGGCTGGGATCATTTACAACCGCATTTGGGATAATTTGAAGCCACATTTAATCTGCATTTTGGAAATTTAAACTCGGGGCACCATAGAAGTCCACTATATGGAGGAAAATGCTGAAATGTTTTCCTCAAAAAACATATGTTCTTTACGACTGAAGAAAGAAAGACAAGAACATCTTGGATGACAATGGAGTGAGTACTTTATCTGTAAATTTTTGTTCTGGAAATGGACTTCTCCTTTGGCTAAAATGAAAATCTGATGTTAATTTAATTTTTAGCTGAAACTGTGGTCCTTGGTGATTCATAAAATGCAATACTTGTGGCTCCTAATTATATATTGAGGTCTTATGAAGCAAAACAATTTATTTGTGCCAGACACTGAACATTATTTACAGCTGGGGTGTTTCCACAGAGGGGGCAAGGGAGGCAGTGTCTCCTCTCCCCAAAATTGGATGAGAAAATAATCAATATTACAAAAATAAAACTAACTAAATATGACATTAAAAGTCTAAAAGTCATTTGTTTTTATAAAGTGACACTGTCCAACAGCGACACCCATAGGCAAAGTTACAGTAAAGGCTTGCCTCACCTCGCTCCATTGACTTTCCACCGAAACCCCATAGCGTGCCATGAGAGGAGGCAATGCCTCCATCGTGCTTTAATTGGATATGATCGGTTATGATTGAATGTGATTGGTTCGTGCGATAAATCCTGCCTCTTGTTTTTATGCGAGCTCTTGGTCTGAATGAAGAAAATGATAAAATGATATACAACTCTCCCCCTTAGATGTCGCTGCTTTGTGTCACATCAAAATGAAACTTTGGCTTGAAAACGTGATGACAGTGTCAGTGATTAGTGAGCATTCAGCTTGATTAAACGAAAGATGTGTCTTTGTGCCTGTGACAATGTTTACAGGGCTTTTATGACGATGACCCGAAAATAAGTTGACTATGAAAACGAACAGCTAAACATCAGTTCACAAATAAGAAATAGACATGTACAATAGCCTGCCTTGTTGGCAGAGGCTAGTTACACTAACTCCGCCCACTAACGTGTGATTATATGAGTCAGCATTACAAAAAAAGGTTGTTAAATAACAGCTCCAGTTGTGTAGATTGTAAAGTATCATTTTTGACCCAGGTTCGAGTCCGCATTTGCCGAACTTTGTTTATATATGCACTGTTGTGATTGAGCCAAGCAACCCTGCAGCATATGCTGGCCTCTCCCATGATCCCCTGGGCTCGCTCACGTGGATGGTCATATGTATGTGTAGGATGTTCCAGCACATAATGATAATCTCTTCCCATGTGATCCACATCTCATCTGGCCTAAAAGCTCCTAGAGACCTGTCCTTCTCTTGATAGGACCCTTAATATCATCCCTCCATAATGCCATCGTTCTTTCTCCGCTCAGGTACAGGCGGATCATCTCATAGTCATCTATGCCTTTAAAATGAATTTAAAATGAATGGTTTTGCTTGGGGGCCGTAGCCAGATGTTACTCTAAAGACGTGTAACCGATTATGTGCGAGTGGTGGTTTACCCTGCTAAAGCGTATAAATGAGTGCTCTGAATCTGATCTGGGTTCTGAGCCAAAGGCTAGTAAGACTTTGGCTTTACAAGGGACTACAGCAATGTCATTTATGTTCTGAGGAGAACTAGCAGCAGGCCACGTTAGTTGTCATGGAAACTGTCTGCTAAGGTTAAGTTCAGGCAGACAGCTGCTTATTTTGGGATGTCATCCACTGGTGGTGTGAGTGGGAATGAGGGTCTGTCTGTTATGGCTTCAGTGCTGCGTGTAATTAGAGTGAATGCATAAAAACATTTATAATTCAGCAAAAAAAATCTCATGCTATCACAGAAATTAATTACGTTTACAAATATATTAATGATAATAATAATAACTGTGTTCTGTTTTGTAGAGAAACGATGAGGAAGCCGTGCTGGACAGGGGTGGGACTCGGTCCATGCTCAACACGAATTTTGAAAAAGAGGAGCTGGAAGGTAATTTTAGCTTTTTAAACACACACTTTAAACCTGGAGTCAAACACACTGCCTATTTAAAAAAAATAATTTAAATGTATCATATCAGCTCAATATATTTATTTATATATTTATTCCATTTTTAGCTTTTTTGTTGTGTTGCATGTAACTCAAATCTTAAAAACCTTTCTAAATCTTAGCTTAAAAAAAAAACATAAAAAATTGGCTAATAAGTGCATTTTTTCAGGACTTTCAATAATTATTAATCTTAATTATATTAATTATTAATGAATTAATTATGTTGATTATTGATTGATTATACTAAGTCATTACTAATACTAACACAAATATCAACTGATGTTAATTCAATATTAATTCAATAATTAAATTTTGACTTTGAATAGTTACTGAATAGACTATTATACATGCTAATTCAGGAAATTGACTGAGAAGAAGGTCTGTTAATTAAATAAACCATACACTTTCTTCTTTCAAGCCTAACTTTTTTATTATTTTATGGATTATGAAAGCTAACGTTATCTAGCCAATAACAATGAGTTGCTTTCTCTTATTCTTGTGCTTTTTTTTGTTGTGTTGCATGTAACTCAAATTAAAACAGTAGAAAGTTTCTAGCTAAAATTGCAAATAAATAAATAAATAAATAAATAAGTGAATTTTTCAGGACTTCCAGTAATTACTTAATAATTATTAATATAAATGATAAATTAATTAATTATATTAAGTAGTAATAAATTAACCATACACTTTAATTTTTTAGACCTAAATTTGTGTTATTTAATGGATTATGAAAGCTAATGTTATCTAGCCAATAGCAATGAGATGCTTTCTCTTTTTCTTGTGCTTATAGTTTTTTGTTACCATCCCAATATTAATTATTAAAGCAGCATAAAATTGAAAGATGTTGTACACCATATTTGCTTTTAACAGACATTTGGTATGCTATAATCACAAGCTCTGAAACGTTTTGTAGAACGGTGCCCTAATTTTCAAACAACAGAGAAGTAGAGAGGAAATGAATCTGCTGTTTGACATTAGCTGTTCTTAGTCCTGAGGAAATATTCCATTTAGAGAAACATTTCATTCCAGCTCCTTCACACACACACACACACACACTTGGAGCCAGAGAGTGTCTGTGCCTGAAGAGCCTCTTCATTTCATCCTTGTCCCTACTTAACCCTTGAGAAGACCCCGAGAAATTTCTGCCAGTTTCTGCCATTTCTGTCAATTAAAGGAGTAGTTCACTTCCAGAACAAAAATGTACAGATAGTGTACTCACCCCCTTGTCATCCAAGATGTTAATGTCTTTCTTTCTTCAGTCGTAAAACAGGATTTTTTTCCCATATAGTGGACTTCTATGGTGCCCCCGAGTTTGAACTTCCAAAATCCAGTTTAAATGCAGCTTCAAAGGGCTCTAAACGATCCCAGCCGAAGAAGAAGGGTCTTATCTAGCAAAACGATTGGTTGTTTTCTAAAAAAAAATGAAAATTTATATACTTTTTAACCTCAGTCGCTCTTCTTGTCTAGGTCTGCGTGAACTCTGTGTATTCTGGTTCATGACAGTTAGGGTATGTTAAAAAACTCCCATCTCATTTTTAATTTTTCAACTTTAAAGTCCTACTTCGCTGCAGAAGTACTGACGCAGTGTTTACAAAGTGAACATTCAAAGAAGGTCAAACGGCCTTTACAAAAAAAGGTAAAACAGCGATGTAGTATGATTAGTTTTGTTTTTGATGGCAACATGCCACCGAATACACAAAAACTGGAAGAGAGGGCCGGGGTGAGCAGTATCATTTAAAGCACCATGCACCGAAAAAGTTTGCTGTGAAGAGAGCTGTTTTTAACAAGGTACAACTGGTGTTGTTTTACACAACCATTAAAGGAGAACTTCACTTCCAGAACAACAATTTACAAATTATTTACTCACCCCCTTGTCATCCAAGATGTACGTAGCGTCATGAACGTGCATCCCAGGCCTGTGCTACACAAGCTTTTGTGCTTAAAAAGTATACAAATCTTTATTTTCCAAAAAAAAATTATTTTCGCTAGATAAGACCCTTCTTCCACGGCTGGGATCGTTTAGAGCCCTTTGAAATCACATTCATTTAAACTGCATTTGGAAGTTCAAAATCAGGGCACCAATCAAGTCCATTATATGAAGAAAAATCCTGAAATGCTTTCCTCAAAAACCATAATTTCTTTATGAGTGAAGACAGAAAGACATGAACATCTTGGATGACAAGGGGGTGAGTACATTATTTGTGAATTGCTGTTCTGCAAGTGGACTTCTCCTTTAAGGAATTTAACCAAAGTATGTTCAAATATTGAGGGTGCAATTTGGCGATTTCTAATTATTATATCAGAGTGTAGGATGCAGGATCACTGATGTAAAAGAAAGTGATTCAGCTTTGTATAAAGTACCAAATGGCCACACAAACCAACACCTTAAGGCTGCTGGGGGAAGATATCAGCGAAGGTAATGAGATAAAAACACACGTGTGTGTGTTTGCCTCAGCCCTGGAGGTCTTTATCACTTATTTAGATGCTAAATTGCACAACTGAGTGAGCCAGTGAAACTAAAGCTCATTAGAGTGTGTATCTCTAAAGACTGAGACGGTGGTGGTATTAAAAACTGATGAGGTGATTCAGAAGACGCACTCAGCATGGACCATATTTCTATATGGAGATCACATGCTCTGCTTTGATCACCATCTGTCTGTTTCACACACTTAAGTTGTGACGTAAAAGTCTGTTTTGTGGCTCCTGCTTCTCTGTGTCAGTGCCCAGGGCTGGAATCACACACGCATACGTATGTGCTCTCTCTCTTCCCGCAGACACAAACTGTCAGGATGCATCTCAGTTTAGAGAGACACAGAGAGCTGGAGGGACAGAGAGAGAGAGATGGATTTAATGCTATAGTTTAATCTTAGACTGTAAACAAGAACAGAAACACAAAGTACAGAACCGTCGAATCTGATTATATGACTGCAGGGATTGGATCTTGCACAACAGAACATCTGCTGGACACTTTAAGATGAAGGAATAAAAGAAGCGTTTCTCATTAAAAGAGCAGTTCACCCCCAAAAAACATTTTGTCCGTTTCTTCCACTCTCGAGTCTATGGTAGCCCATAGAACAGTTTTCGGGAAAGTTATGAAATTTGGCACAGTCTCAACATTAACCATAGCAAGTTTGGAGTCTCTAACTCAAACTCTCTAGCGCCACCACTTGTCCAAAATTTCACTCATGTTTATGCCTTTGAACCTTAAGGTCTAAAAGGAAAATTCTTTCCCCCCCTGAAACCTTGGCTCATGCTGATTTGAATGAACACCAAAATGTAAAAATCGTACAGTTTAGTTTTTTCGCTATTTTTAATAGTTTGAAAAATCTACTTTTTCAAACTCATCCTAGACGGTTTGTCTGATTTTGACCGAATTTGGCTGGACCTTTTTTTGCCATATTGACACCAAACTTGGTGTGTGTTATAACAACCATGACGTGAGGCTACCTGCACAGTTTCAGAGCAGCACCACCTAGTGGTCAGGAGATATGAAAAACTGAATGGTTTGTCCAAAAATCACAAAACTGGTGTTTTTAGATTCGGTGCAGCATGCCGAGTCGAACCAAGTTTTCCTATATCGGCCATTTTGAGCGTCGGCCATTCTTAATTTTGAAGTAAAATGCTATATTTTACTAATGCATTGGCATATCGATACGAAACTCGGTATGTATGTTCGGCACCACGCTCTAACAGTACTCAAAAAGCCACCTTGTGGCCAAAAGTTATAAAGAAATTTCAAAAAATGCTAATAACATTTGATTAAATTGTCATGAGAGTTACGTCAATGTATTCCTTGGGTCATGCAGAGAACATAGATACCAATTTTGTCAGCTGAACTTCCTGTCCACCATTTTTATTCATGTTGAAAAACTATGTTTTCAAACTCCTCCTAGATTGTTAGTCCAATTTTCACCATATTTGGCTCAGATCATCTTCAGACCGTGCTGACAAAAAGTAGTGGATTTTGTGTCAATATATGAAACGGTTGTGGTTTAACACATCAACGAATTTGCTGGAATCATACCAAAGACTGTCATGGCTGTATCTCTGCAAAACGTTGACGTATTGACACCAAACTTTGTGTGTGCCATTGTCACCTCACATCACACTGACCATGCCACTTCAATTTGGTAACAGCGCCACCTATTGGTCAAGAACCGTTCATTAACCATTAACAATGAAATTTCCAAAAATGCTAATAACTTTTCCAAATATAACATTTCCAAATAATGCTAAACTGATTGCATTAGCCTTTTGTAATAAAAACAATTATGCCATAGTCAACCAAACTTCTGGCCGCCATTTTGATTTACGTTGAAATTCTCCTTTTTCGACCTCCTCCTCGACAGTTGGTCCGATTTTCAACAAAATTTTCAGACTGTGCTGACAAAAAGTTATGGATTTCGTGCTGATAGACAAAACTGTTTTTGCATAGCGACTCAACAAATGTGAGGCATGATGCCAGACTACGTCTGAGGCTGTATCTCTGCAAAGCTGTGACATATTGACACCAAACTTTCTGTGTGCTATTGTCACCTCACACAGAACACACCACATCGATTTGATAACAGTGCCACCTATTAGTCAAAAGTGATATCCTATTAAATCATATTACTAGAGATTGCATTTATAATTTTTTCAGGCATTTTGACTGAAATCATCCTAAAATGGCTTTAATTACTCATTGTTGCAGTTGGTCTGTCGCTCCATGCCATGCTTACCTTATTTTGCCTCTGATTGTGCTTGGTCCCTTAATTGCTGCTTGCAGCTATATTTTGTTTAGAATGTTTTTTGTGATAACTCGCCTCTTCTGTTTGTCCCTGCAGGCCACCGTACCCTCTACATTGGGGTGCATGTACCTCTGGGTCGGAGGTCACACAGACGGCATCGTCACCATGGACACCGCCACAGGAAGAGGTCACGGGAGAGAGACTCTGGAACTGAGGATGGGAGAGAATCGCCTTCATACAGTACGACTATCAGGATAAATGCAAAACTGAAGGAGTCCAAAAGAACAGAGATGAAAAATAAAATGTCTGTCTGTTTCTCTGTAGCGGACACACCGTCTCAGCGCGTACAGTTCTTGCTGGGAATGGAGGATGACGAGGAACACATTCCTCACGCTCTCTTCACCGAGCTGGACGAAATCTGCCTGAAAGAGGGAGAGGATGCGGAATGGAAAGAGACGGCCAGGTACAAATACACACACACACTAAGGATACACAAATAGGAAGGGACATTTTCTGAAAAATAGAATTGTGAAAAAATTATCAACATTATAATAGTACAACAGAAATATTATATATATATATATATATATATGTAGATATAGATATAGATATATATAGATATATATATAAATTGTTGTACAATATGAATGTATTTTGTTATTATATTGTTATTAATATAACAAGTAACCAATATCATAGAAATATTAATTACTTATTAAAAGAGTAATATTTTAATATTAATATTATTTATTAACATTAATTACTCTTTAAATAATACTTAGTAAAATTTAATAATATATTAAATAACTACATGTAGTTATAAAATAGAAATGTGTTATATTAAATATTATAAAATGTTGCATATTATTAATTGTTTTATTTCTGTATATTATAAATTAATTTATAATTATAATGATTAAATGTGTAAATGTATATTTTTATGACAATTCTAGTACAGTATTATAGTATAACATGAATGTATTTTGAACTACAAAAAATAATTTATAAAATGAATATTAATAACTTTTTAAATATTACATATTAAAATATAATATAATAGTATATATATAGAAATGTATTATATTCAATATGAAAAAATATAATGTTACATATTATTATTTATTTATTTCTATTCTACATGTGTTTGTTACTAAAAAGATTAAAAATGTAAAATTATATTGTTAGCAAAATTATAACAGGATTATAATATAACATACATTTATATTGAACTACAAAAATAATTTATAAAATTAATATGAATTGCTTTTTAAATATTATATACATTTCTTATATATATTATATATATTTTAGATTAAGTATAATAATACAATAAATAACTATGTATATAGTTACAAAATAGAAATGTATTATTAAATATGCTAAAATATAATGTTAAATATTGCTATTTTTTATCCATTTATAGTGTAAATGTATAATTAAAATGACTAATAATGTAATATTATATTGGTATCAAAATTATAGTATAGTAATATACTATGAACTACAAAAAATATTTTATAAAATTAATATTAATTACTTTTTGATTATTACTTACTAAAACATAATACGTAATTATATATATATAGTTCTAAAATAGAAATGCATTATAATAGATATGATAAAATATAATGTTGCATATTATTTTTTATTTATCTATTTCATAATGTGTTATTAAAATGATTGAAAACGTAAAATTATAGTTATCAAAATTATGGTACAGTATTATAGTATAAAATGAATTTATATTGAACTGCAAAAATAATTTATAAAATTAATAATCACTTTTTAAATATTACTGTTACTAAAATATAATAATATAATAGATAACTATATATATATATATATATAGTTATAAAATAGAAATGTTATGTTAAATATGAAATAATATAATGTTACATATTATAAATTTTTTGTTATCAAAATGATAGTATAGTATAAAATGAATTTTAATTGATTTTATATATAGTTATAAAATAGAAATGTATTATTAAATATTAAAAAGTCAAAAATCTAAATGATAGTATTTTATACAATAAAATAGTACTTATAGTATAGTATTATGGTGTAACATTATTGTACTAAACAAATACTTAAATTCAAGACAAAGACTTTCCTCATTTCAGAAGTCCAACGCACACCACTACAAACACTGTCAGAAACAAACAGCAGCATGAGATTACTACAAAAAAAGGGGTTTCAAATCATTTGTGGTGTGGAGTAGCAGATAGGCTTATATCCATTACAGCTAATTCAATACAAGTTTGTGGTATTGAGAAAACTAATTTAATAATCATTCTCATTCATGCTCTCTTTTTTCCCACTCTTCCCCTTATCTTCTTTCTCCTGTCCCCTATTTGTCTAGATGGCTGAAGTTTGAGGAGGATGTCGAGGATGGAGGAGAGAGGTGGAGTAAGCCATATGTGGCTACTCTTTCCCTTCACAGTCTGTTTGAGCTGCGGAGCTGCATCCTCAACGGCACCGTCATGCTGGACATGAGGGCCAACTCACTGGAGGAGATCGCAGGTGCTGGAGTCTGAAAACATTCTTCAGCATTTAAAAAAATGAATGAATTAAATTTGGTAGCGTACATGATATATGAGATATGATTTGCTTTATTTATTGTTTTTTATTTTTTAAGATATGGTTTTGGACCAGCACGAGATCTCAGGTTCTTTGGGAGAGGATGTGAGGAAGAAGATCCGAAATGCTCTCCTTAAACAGCACCACCATCAGAACCAGAAGAAACTGGCTAACCGGATCCCCATCGTACGCTCTTTCGCAGATATCGGCAGGAAGCAGTCTGAACCGCACTCCATGGATAAGAATGGTACTGCGCCACACGCTCCAGCAAATGCATTGCTCTACATTTGCCATGCATCTGTCTTATTTTTCTGTTTGATTGTGTGCCTGTCTGTGTATCCCAGTTATCATCACGACCCGTCCGTCCCCCAGTCTCCTCTCCTCTCTCTGGTCTAGGTTCAGCCACAGTGTGAGAAACAGACAGGTGCTCTTATGTCCAGCCTGGTCCCTCCGCTGTCCCAAGTGTCTCTCAGCTCCTCATAAACCCAACGCATGCCCTTCCGCCCCTCCTGTTCCAGCTACCCCCCTCATCCGACCCAAAAAACCCCACATCCCTTTCAGCAAACGACTAAGCCCGCCTTACGGCTACCACGTCATCCCTACCCTCGACCCTGAAGAAGAGCCACCATCAGGCAATATGATCATAGATTCACCTGTACTCTAATGGTGCGGTCACATTAGTGACATTTTGAGAGCAAAAAGGGTCCATACTCAGTAGAGTAGCAATGTATGAAGCACAGCTCACACAGAAGTCAGCTTTCTGTTGGTCAGTGCAGCAAATTTGTATGACCAAGTTAAATCTGATAAAACATTTGTGTGAGAATTCCTGAGCATGTGGATTCCTATTAATTTTGCTTGTGAAAATTTGCTGAACAGCGCTAAATGTGACTGTACCTTAACGCATATGGAATATCTAGATACCGCACTCGGATGATACCATGTAGGTTCATTTGCATCTGTTTAGGAGCAGATCTTGGCTTTTCCAATATGGTCGACTTGCAAATGTATCATGGTAATCAGCAACAATTTATGCAGAGTCATTTAGGTATTCCATATGAATTCTCTAACTAACAATAAACTTGGCGTTAGTGTGTCATTTAACCACTTAGCTCTGCGTTTAACCGTGTAGGATGTAGTATGGGAGTCGTAGTAGACTTAAATATCCAACCTCATCTAATTGTTTCTTCACTACTTCTAGATTGAAATTAGATAGAGGTTTGTGCTAGACAATGCTAGAAGGATTATTTCACTTCCAGAATAAAAAATTCCTAATAATTTACTCACCCCGATGTCATCCAAAATGTTCATGTCTGTCTTTCTTCAGTCGAAAAGAAATTTGAGGAAAACATTCCAGGACTTTTCTCCATATAGTGGACTTCAATGGTGATCAACGGGTTGAAGGTCCAAACTGCAGTTTCAGTGCAGCTTCAAAAGACTCTAAACAATCCCATCTGAGGAATCCTGAGGGTCTTGTCTAGCGAAACGAAAAAACTGCATACTTTATAGCCACAAATGCTCATTTTGCACTAGCTCTGTGATGTGCATCCGTGACTTTTATGTATTATGTAATCATGTTGGAAAGGTCACGAGCGGTTAGTTCTTCGTCTGTGTACTCCAGTTCAAAAAGGTAGGGTAGTGCGAAAACCTCCATCTCATTTTCTCCTCCAACTGCGAAATCGTCCAACATTGTTGTTTTACCTTCTTTGTAAAGAGTGTTTAGGCCCCAATATACTTCAAACAAAATCAAAGAACAAACTGATGAACTATGACGTCATTTTGAACAAAATCAGGCCGAAACAAAATGAGTTTTTGAGTTCGTTTCCGTAGTTCGAAACAGCTCACCAAAGCGAACTTTCTGGGGGAGCTGGTTTTGGTTCCTAAACACCTTTGAGCTACCATTGGTGGCGTTGGCGGTGGCGATTACGCAATCGGTGGGTGTGTTTTGGAACTCGATTTGAAATTCGATGTGCAAATTTTTTTTAGCTGAGCTGGTACAAGTGTATCCGCACGTGTACGGTCGCTCACATAGAGACTTTAAAGATTCAGAGAAGGTATTTAGTTCCTAGAGAGAAATTACAACTAAGCTTGGTGTCAGCGACCCGCAGTTATGCAAAGCGGCGTGAAAAATCCTATGTTTTCCAAAGCCATGAAATGAATGAAAAGATAAGGTATCAAATAAATGTTGTTACACAATATTGCTGCTGCTGTTGTTTTTTAATATGCAAACTTGAAAGGTATTCAGTACATGAAATGCCAAAAGAACATACTGTAATAAGCCTTTGTTTTTATCAAAATTCAATTATGACACCACATAAAATATTAAAAAGGTGTACTTTACCCAGTTTAATAAAATAAACGATCAATTATAAAATAAAGTAAGGGGTCTGTGTTATGGAGATGACTCCAATATTTTTTTTTTCACATCGTGCTTACGTTTTTTCGACTATGAGCCATTCACACATCCCATAAAGGACTGATTATGGAAATGGGATGGTTCTTTTGTATTGCAAACATGATACTTTTGTTCTGACTACTGGTACCCACCTCACACTTAGGCACAGCATCATTTCATCATTGTTGTGTTTTAAGGAAGTGCACGAGCAGCGCAACTCTACACCCCAACTCACCCAGTATACCTCAGCCTTTTCGAACTTCTATTTACCCCCAAATGAAGTACGAAAACGAACTTGAAGTATATCAGGGCCTTTTGACTTTCTTTGCATGTTCGCTTTGTAAACACTGGGTCAGTACTTCTGCTTATGTCACGTGCAAGCTTTCCAACGTGACTACGTAAAGTGTAAGGTTAAGCTAGTGCAAGACCAGCATTTGTGATTAAAAAAGTATATACATTTTTTTTTGGAAAATGACTAATCGTTTTGCTAGATTCGCCTTGTTCCTCGGCTGGGATCATGTAGAGCCCTTTGAAGCTTCGTTAAAACTGCACTTTGGACCTTCAAACTGTTGATCCCTGTTGAAGTCCACTATATGGAAAAAAATCCTGGAATGTTTTCCTCAAAAACCTTAATTTCTTTTCGACTGAAGAAAAAAAACAAGAACATCTCATCATGTCATCGGGGTGAGTAAATTCTCAGGAAATTTTTTGGAAGTGAGCTAATCCTTTAACATGTTTTTAACCAGGTAAGTGTGCTTAGGTCTTCATTTCAATGACTGTAACATCACTGTCTTTCTTCAAAACGATCAAATTTGTTTTTGTATGAAGGTCTGTTATTTATATCCTCTGGTTTGTTTGATTTCTGCACTGCTTCTAGGTCAAATGGTGTCTCCTCAGGCTCAGCCCACTACTACAGAAGGACGTGCAGATGGTAGTCGTGAGAACAGTGCGGTTGACTTCAGCAAAGTAAGAATCACGTTCCAGATAGTAGTCATTTTTACTCTGGAACATATATATACAGTACTGTTAAAAAGTTTGGGGTCAGTAAGCTTCTTGAGCATCAAATCAGCATATAAGAATGCTTTCTGAAGAATTGTTGGACTCTGAAGATTTGATTAAAGGCTACTGAAAATGAATACATTGAACTTTAAAACAGAAAGCAGTTATTTTTAAATCAGAATAATATTTTAGAACATGTTTTTTGTGTCTGCAGATAGACCTCCACTTCATGAAGAAGATCCCACCAGGAGCTGAGGCATCCAACATCTTGGTAGGTGAGCTGGAGTTTCTAGAGAAACCTGTGGTGGCCTTCATCCGTTTGTCCCCTGCTGTGTTGCTCAACGGCCTGGCAGAGGTCCCCATCACCACCAGGTAAGAGCAGAGAGATCTGTGGACAAAACTCATTAAACATATATATGTCTCTGTCGTTCAAGTTCATTTTATAGAGTGGTGTGCCTCAGAGCTCGCTACTAAGTCCTTTGTCCTTTTTCAGATTTCTCTTTATTCTGCTGGGGCCAATGGGGAAAGGGCCTCAGTATCATGAGATTGGCCGCTCTATTGCCACGCTCATGACAGATGAGGTCAGTAGTATGGATAACACTGTGTTTATTTCTAAACATGACGATATACTATAAGCAGCAGGCTCTTATGTGAATGTCTCTTCTCCAGGTGTTCCATGACGTGGCTTATAAAGCAAAGGATCGTTCTGACCTTGTGGCAGGAATCGATGAGTTTTTGGATCAGGTCACTGTGCTGCCCCCAGGCGAGTGGGATCCCACCATCAGAATAGAGCCGCCCAAAAATGTGCCCTCACAGGTGACCCATTTCTCAAACTCTGCACTGATTCATCATGGATGCTGGAATTAGTGATGCACCAAAATGTCTGCAACTGAAAATATTCAGCCAAACATTTTTGGTTTTGGGTGTTTTTGAGGGCCGAAATTATTGACTGAACCAATAACCTCTTCATCTTTACTACTACTTACTATAGCACAAAATAAACATGAATGAACATTAGAAGGTATGTTGAAAGAAATAGTACAACTCACATAATGTTACATTTGCCTCAGGAAAACCATTCAATGTCCATGAACTTGAGAGTAAGCTAGAAAAATGAACTACAGAGGAGCAAATTACATGAACAATATTACATATTTGTTTATTTTTCTTAACATGTTGTCTTCATTATTCAGTTTATGTTTAAATAAATCTGTCGTGAGCACTTTTTTATTATAGCTACAATAGAGTAGAAACAATAATATAATTGTATAAACATAATTAAATATAAAAATTAATATAAACAGTCTTATGTGCAATTTAAATGTTTATATACAAATGTTACATGAGATATACAATATGTGTGTGTACTGTGTATGTTTATATTCATACAGCAGTTTCTGGGAGGAGTGCAATATCCTAGTGATATCAAAACTGTTTCACTGTTTGTATCACTCCGTTTGTGGTATTTCTCTTCATGGCGGATGCCCAACCCATTATTAATTTTATAAATAATACTATTTTGTCTCACAGAATGTAGTTTTAAGAGTTTTTTAGTTGAGAATGTACTTGTTTAGACTTTAAATATGCGTTTTTTAATAAAGATAACGTCTATTTGAAAATATGAGTCAATGTTTTTTGAGATGTTAGCTTCAGGGTGTCAGCGGGGGTTTATGAACCCGCCAAGAACAGCCTTACCTTGGCCAGTTCTTCTAGAATTTGCCCCTGGTTCTGATATTTCTGCAGTGGTTAAACATGAGATAAAATTTGTTTTGGGTAAATCTAACGGGCAGTCTTTGGTCTCATTAATCTATTGTTTATTCCCAGAGCAAATAGTCTACAATAACTTTCAATGAAGCAACTCAATGTTCTTTTATTACTAGTTCTAAAGTGACATTTTCGAATTAGTAACGGAGGCTTGGGCTCAGCTGTTAAACTGTCAATGTGAGATTTGAATCCATGATGTAAGAAAGTAGTTCTGCACGAAAGAGGGTTTTTTAAGACACTGTTTCTTATGTATTTACACACACATGTGCTGTTGAACTGTTGTATATAAACGCAATATCACACGAGTAACTGTGGGATATGGCTATATATCGACATGCTGTGGTTAGCTATGGCCAAATCACAACTGTGCTGATGTATAGCCATATTGCACAGCTTTGTGTGTGACATTGCTCATGTATATTACAAATACACACACATACATGTATATACGTCATGTAAACAAAAACTTATGAATGCGATTAATCGCGATTAATTGATTTGACAGCCCTGATACAAATGTTCTTATATCTGCTTGTTGATTATTTACTACATTTTATTACTAAATTGATTATTAAATAAACTTTATTTTCAGTTTTGGTTTTCAGCTAAATGAGTAAACAATGAATTTTCTTTTTCAGGTTAAATATCCCTTTAAGATCAGTTTCTGTGTTTTGGTACAAAATTCAGTTTGGTGCATCACTAACTGGAATAGACATCATATTCTTATCTCCGGTCTGAGATCAATAGAAATGTTGATTTTGTGTCTCCTTGCAGGAGAAACGGAAGGTTCCTCCTTTGGCAAATGGAGGGGCTGATCTGGGGGAAGCTGAGGAGCATGGAGGCCACGGAGGACCAGAGCTACAGCGCACAGGGAAGTGAGTAATCTGTAAAAATACACTATGTGTACACCTTTGTGTTTGTGAATTATGTAAACCCTCACGTTGGAGACAGACCTGGATCTCTGAGGTCTTATTTTACTCAAATCTTTAGGTTTTTTGGTGGTTTTTTTCTGGACATCAAGCGTAAGGCTCCTCACTACCTATCAGATTACACAGATGCCCTCAGTCTGCAGTGTCTCGCCTCCTTTCTTTTCCTGTACTGCGCTTGCATGTCTCCTGTTATCACCTTCGGAGGTCTGCTGGGAGAAGCTACAGAAGGACGCATAGTAAGAACGCGTTTATATATGCGAATGTACGTTTATATGTGATTATGATGTGACTGATGATATATGTTCTTCCCATTTCTCTCTTAGAGTGCAATAGAGTCTCTATTTGGAGCTTCTATGACGGGTATAGCGTATTCTTTGTTTGCTGGGCAGCCTCTCACTATCCTGGGCAGCACAGGGCCTGTCTTGGTCTTTGAGAAAATCCTCTTCAAATTCTGCAAGTGAGGCTCCTTTGATTTGCACAAAGCATTGTGAAGTATTTAAGTCAGTTCAGGAGACTTCATTTTTATCTGTGTTGTTCTCATCAGAGAGTACGGTTTGTCCTACCTCTCCTTACGTGTGTGCATCGGTCTGTGGACGGCCTTTTTCTGTCTTCTGCTGGTTGCCACAGACGCCAGCTCACTGGTGTGTTACATCACACGATTCACAGAGGAAGCCTTCGCTTCCCTCATCTGCATCATCTTCATCTATGAAGCTCTGGAGAAACTCATTCATCTGGGCGAGACGTACCCTTTCAACATGCACAATGACCTCAACCAGCTCACTCAGTACTCGTGAGTACTGCCACACATATCAGTGTTTCTTAAAGGGATAGTTCACCTAAAAATAAAATTACTCATCCTCAAGTCGTTCCAAACCCTTAAGACCTTTGTTCATACTCAGAACACAAATTAAGATATTTTTGATGAAATCCAACAGCTTTCTGACCCTGCATAGGCAGCAATGCAGCTGATACGTTCAAGGCCCAGAAAGGTAGTAAGGACATCATTAAAATGGTCTCATGGGTTTGGAACAACATGAGGGGGAGTAAAAAAATGACTTTTTTGATGAATTTTCATTTTTGGGTGAATTAACTTTTTAAGGTCAAAGCTCTAATTCACTTGTATGTGTTGTTAAAATATTGTGATATATTCACGTGTGTTTTGCAGGTGTGTGTGCACAATGCCTAAAGAACCCAGCAACGCCACACTGAATTACTGGGAGGAAAAAAACATCACTGCATCTGAGATTGACTGGTTAGGCCTAGATGTAAAGGTGAGTGTGACTACTGGTGCATTAAAGTACTCCTGGGAAATTCGTAATTACGAGTTGAGAATTTGTACATACTACAAACCACTTTAGTTGGAGCAAAGATTGCGATTTATGTTTTCTACCAAGATTTTTTAAACTCTCTGCTTCTACACAATGATAAACAAAAACTGCACATAAGGTTTGTTTTTGCTTTTTTGTATGTTTTATACAATTTAGAAGGTTCTATAAGTTGAAATTCTATATATTGTATTGTAATTGTACAGTATTATGGAATTTTGTACATGCGGATAGTTTTATTGTAAATGAAAAAAAAAATCATTCTTTTAAAGAAAGTTTTAAAGAAAGTAGAAAAAGAAAGAAAGAGTTTCCCATTGGTAATTATGACTTTATGGTGCTGTTTATGTGCATTCAACTTTAAAATATGATCTTTCAGACATGACTTGAACACACAATATGGCTGTGTTCTAAATGGAATACTTGCATGCTGAACACTGATTTAACATTAAAAATAGTGCGAGAAACAGTATGCATTATGGCATTATGCAGTGATAAATGACTAGAGCTCTTAAGCGATTACACGTTTTTATCTAATTAATTACATTTAATTCATCTGATTAATCACATTAATAGACACATTAATTTGGGCTGAGAGATTACCCCTCAAAATATAGCCATTACAGTGTTAAATGAGAAAAGCATTGAATAGATATAACAAATAAATGGCTTTAAAAAGCAATAGTGTGATTCATCACAGAAATTATTACACATATAGCTACACTGAATAACATTTGAAATAGTTTTTTTTTTTAAATTAAATGATTCTCTAAATATGAAACTACGGCGGTAGGTGGTGACAAGTAACTGTCTTAAAGGGATAGTTCACCCAAAAATGAAAATTCTGTCATTGATTACTCATCCAAACCTATAAGACCTTCGTTCATATTTGGAACACAAATTAAGATATTTTTGATGAAATCCGACAGCTTCCATAGACAGCAAACCAGATGTTCAATTCCCAGTAAGGATATTGTTAAAATAGTCCATGTGACATCAGTGGTTCAACTGTAATTTTATGAAGCTACGAGAATACTTTTTGTGTGCTAAGAAAACAAAAATAAGTATAGCTGCAAGCAGCGATTACCGGGGTTCAAGCGCTTAAGGCTTTTAAGCACATATGGAAGAAGACATTACATATACACTACCGTTCAAAAGTTTGGGGTCAGTACATTTTTATTGTTTCTTTTTTTTTTAATAAAAGTTAATAATAAATAATTTACATTGTTATAAAATATTTATATTTTGAATAAACACTGTACTTTTTAAACTTGTTATTCATGAAAGAATC
>JAHKKF010535063.1:19805-47483 GCA_019740295.1 Labeo calbasu | reverse complement strand
CACGCTCAGTCTGGCTCCATTCTGGGAAACAACTACTTTTCCCAACCCAATCTATTGCTGTCCTTTTAGCTGAATGAATATCCAATTTCACTTGAAAATATGGCATATTAAGGTTGTGAAAGTCAGTATGAACAGGACAGTCTTGAATTCACAGCAGGCCTAAATCAAAGTCCAGTCACTTGAGAGGAACATTTAATGACCTTATAAATAACAGAGTCAAAGATCATCGACTTTTCTTTACCCTTGAGTCTCTAATACATTCGGAGCTGCCCAGAAAAGATTCAGGCCTCTTCGGCCCAGGTCTAAAAAATGCACTGGTGTCTTCATTCATACAGTGAAACAAAGAGATAATGGTGTGTATTTGACCTAATTGTGTTGTACACAACCATCAGAGCTAATCCTGCATCCTCATAATCCAGAGAGATGATTCCATTCATAGCAGGTGATTCCATTCATCCATGTGTAAACTCATTCATTTACAATAACCATTTTGAAACAGTAATGTTAATTAATACAAACTAATAAAAACTAAATATTCAAAACTTCAAAAGACTTCAAGACATGATATGGATGGATGGATGTATGAATAAATAGACGCATCAAATCAGGAATGATGCTGAAAATTCAGCTTTGATCACAGGAATAAATTACATAATTTACAATTATTTAAAATAGAAATCAGTTTTTTAAATTGTAATAATATTTTGCAATATTACTGTTTTTACAGTATTTTTTTTTTTATCAAATAAATGTCTTTTTTTTTTTTTTAAATCTTACAAACCATAAACCAGGGTTATTACAGTAAAGAAAAGCCATAAAAATAAATTATTTATTTATCTGAAATAAAATGAATGTTAACTCAAAAATAAATAACATTTATAAAAACCACACATACACTACCAGTCAAAAGTCTTTGGACAGTAAGATTTTTAATATTTTTTAAAGAAGTCTCTTTTGCTCACTAAGCCAGCATTTGTTTGTTCAATAATACAGCAAATACAGAAATATTGTGAAATATTTTTACTATTTAAAATAACTGCTTTCTATCTGAATTTATTTCAAAATGTAATTTATTCCTGTGATCTAAGCTGAATTTTCAGCATCATTATTCAAGTCTTTAGTGTCACATGATACTTCAGAAATCATTCAAATATGCTGATTTGCTGTTCAAGAAACATTTATTTTTATTATTATCAATATTTAAAACAGTTGAGTACATTTTTTTAGGATTCTTTGATGAATAGAAAGATCCAAAAATCAGCAATTATCTGAAACAAAAAGCGTTTGTTACACTATACCATTTTATTTAGTAAGGATGCTTTATATTGCAGAAGTGATGATAAAAACATTTATAATTTCTGAACTTTCTAATCATCAAAGAAACTTGAAAAAATTCTAGCTGTTTTCAACATAATAATAATAATAATAATAAATGTTTTTTGAGCAGCAAATCAGAATATTAGAATAATTTCTGAAGGATCGTGTGATGGGAGTAATGATGCTAACAATTCAGTTATGAAATCACAGGAATAAATTACATTTTAAAATATATTCAAATAGAAAACAGATATTTTAAATAGTAAAAATATTTCAAAAATTTTCTGTTTTTCCTATACATTGGATTAAATAAATGCAGGCTTGGTGAGCAGAAGAGGCTTCTTTAAAAAATATGTAATGTCCAAACACTTTTGATTGGTAGTGTAAAAAAAACTAATAAAAATTACAAAATTACAACAAAATTAAAATGAAAAAAATTAATCAAACAATAATAAAAAAGGTAGTACATACAGTTGATAATTAGGAGCATTCTGTCTATTTAAATAAATAAAATCTACTGGCTTGTAGGTCAGCTACTGTAAATACTTATGCTGTATTGTTAAGCATATGTGAGACAATCATAATCTGTAAACTCACGCGTGTTATCAGTGCTGGTATGAAGTGCAGACATATGTTCTCACTCTAGGGGTCGGTTTCTCCAGGAGGGCGGCGCTAGGGCCCTTTTCACCAACCCAGATAACCTCATAATGCTCAGGACCCTCACGCATGGCTCTTTCTGGGAATCACAGAGGGTTAGAGCGGTGGGTGACACAACACACAAAGGGAAAAGGTGAAGGAGGTATAGACGGGCAGATAAAGAGCAAGAAAAAGTTTACGACAGGCTGCGACACCATCTGAGGCTGACAGCCGACACGAGAGAAAATAGGAGCGCGAGATGGAGTTTTATGACGGGGTGGCGGCACTATCAGCGTGTGACAGGCAGGATGTGTCTGTTCTTTAGCGAATGTACATTGTGGCCTCTTCCCACGGGACGCGCGCTCTCCTCGCTAAAGATAGAAGCTCTCGCATGGTGAGACACTTATCACCTCTGTAAATGAACGGAAAAAAAGCTTTGTGTTGCATTGTACTCACAACAAGCCCTGCACCCATGACAATACATGGCCTTTGTGTGACTTTGTGCCTGGAAAAATGCCCAAATCCAATTTGCTAAATGAAACTATTACATGTAATTTCAGATAAACATTCTAGCAGCAGTTGTTTGCACACAGTAGTTGTTAGGCTAAATGCTTCCATAGCAACTACACAGGGAACATTCTTAGAACGTTCTGGTAAGGTTCTTTTAAAGTTACAAACAAACATTATTCCAGTAACATTAATAGAATGTCCATTCAAATTATTAAATCAATAGGCCTAATAAGCCCCAAGAAGCTTTAATAAGTTTGAATGGATGTTCTATTAACGTTACCGGAAAAAAGTTAACAAACAAAACACATTAAGGGCAAAATATATGTATTAAAGGAGAAGTCCACTTCCTGAACAAAAACTGACAGATAATGTACTCACCCCTTGTCATCCAAGATGTTCATGTCTTTCTTTCTTCAGCCGTAAAAAAATGATGTTTTTTGAGCGAAACATTTTAGGATTTTTCTCCATATAATGGACTGGTACGGTTCCCCCGATTTTAAACTTCCAAAATGTAGTTTAGATGCGGCTTCAAACAATCCCAAATGTGGTTGTAAAAGATCCAAGCCAAGGAAGAAGGGTCTTATCTAGCAAAACAATCAGTTATTTTCATAAAATTAATAATACAATTTATATACTTTTTAATGTCAAACGCTCATTTTGTCTCACTCTGCCTGAAATGTTTTTTTCTGGTTCATGACAGTTAGAGTACGTTGGAAAATTCCCATCTCATGTTCTCCCTTAACTTTAAAATTGTCTTATATTGCTGTTTTACCTTTTTTGTTGAGGGTGTTTGATCGGTCGGTACTTCTGCAGCGATGTAGGATGATTTTAAAATGATTTTTGAAGTTTTGCTATATAAGACCCTTCTTCTTCGGCTGGTATCGTTTACAACCGCATTTAGGATCGTTTGAAGCCTCGTTTAAACTGCATTTTGGAAGTTCAAAATCTGGGCACCATATCAGTCCATTATATGGAGAAAAATGCTGAAATATTTACCTTAAAAAACAATTTCTTTACGGCTGAAGAAGAAAAGACATGAACATTTTGGATGACAAGGGGGTGAGTATATTATCTGTAAATTTTTGTTTTGGAAGTGGACTTTTCCTTTACTTTGTTAAGTTTAATAAATAAAATCCATCCTTCCGCCAGAAAAAATAGTCCCTGACAGTGACAGTTAATGGCAATAGAATGCCTCTGATGGAGCTCAGATCAAAAACAGGAATGAATATCATGCGCTGTATCAATTATTTATTATAATTAAACAATAGATTATACTTTCTCATGCACACACGTGTGTTTATCTCAGCAGAATACTAAGCAGGAATAGTGCAAGTTTGCCTATATCCACCTTATTCTTTAACGTGGAAGTACGCCTATGCATCAGACTTCCGATTCATTAGCCGCTATTTTTTTCACAACTCGTCATCAATCGCCCATATTGGCAGTACTGAACATAAACAAACTCACTGAACCGAACAGAACTTGCAATTTTTGTTGATTTTTGCTGCTGAAAATGGTCAATTATTGTCATGATTTGGGCTGTACTAATCGGGCCGACTGGGAAAAACATTTGGATTAGACTGTACTATAGACTGCCAAAAGTTGTAACAAATCAAGGAGAAGAGAGCAAAAAAACTTTGAGGAACAAAAAGCGTTTGTGATTGGCCAAACTAAACTAGGACTTCCAGAGCAAGAATCTTGACAACATTCGTGTTTGTTCTTTTCATTTCCAGTCAGGTAGGTGAAATAAATGATATATAAGGCTAATAAATTAATTAAAACTGCTTCTAGGTATTTTTACCACCTATTAATTTTATTTTGTCAAACTACTGCACCCTTTCCTGCTTACTAAGTCCTTCTATATATGATTTAGCAGCTTCCACACCTTTTTCCTGTGGTTTAGACAACATAAATTAACAGAACAATGTATTCAGAGTACATTAACCATGCAGTCCACGCTGTTGTTTACATCCAAGTATCTCCAATATGGCCATCCGGGTAATTGACCAAACCATAACTAGAAAAATAACAACTTGCAGTAAAGGGTAAAACTACTTGCACTACAAACCACTGTGCTCACACTTATTATAATATGGTAAGACACACAAATTTGCAATATTACGCAGCACAACAAGCTGTTTCTTACAGCTAAAATAGCTGGATGGGGATGAGACCGGAAACCAGTCCCATAAAAGTTACGAATGGCAGCGCTCACTCTTACTGGAAGAAAAAGGCGGATAGATAGCGTCAACAAACAGTAACTTGACGAACATCCAGTAACTTACCTGAAACGGAAAACGTTTAAATAATATTCCCTCTGCACTTCCACACACAGCGCACATCAACGTTTATCCCTCACGAGAAAAGTTTCTTTGAGGAGTGAAGGGTGTGGTCTCAAGATTAAAGGTGAAGACCGACGCTAATATAACACCAGCAGGTGTCACTCATACTTCATTTAATAAGTAACAAACAGTATTTTTTTAAAAAATACATAATACATGGAACCGCGACAACACAAGCAGTGGCGGTAGGAATAGTGATATAATGAGGTCAAAGGTGTACGTTTATTTACAACGGTTTCTAACGCGACTCAACCAATCAGAATCAAGGACCGGGACTCTCCGTTTTAGAACTGGTCTAATGTTCTCAAAACGTTAGCACAAGAACATTATTCATATATTGTTTATGGGGTGTTTTCTAAAACATTTTTAGATTTGTAGTTAGTTTAGAGAACAGTCATAACGTTTGCAAATTTAATATTGTTAACAGTTGCCTTAAACGTTCACAATGAATGTTTAGCAAATATTAATAAGCACCATTATCATAATGGGAACGTTATCTTAACATTCCTAGAACATATTTTGTTAGCTGGGTATATGCACAAAAAAACATCAAGAAAGTTATCCTGTTCATTTGTTGTCTTTTTAAACTCAACATAAAATCAAAATGGATCCCTTTTTTTGCTTTTAACACGTTTCCGGTCTTATTGCACAATTCATAAATGCACATTATTCTTTTATGAAAATGCTCTTTTTCTGAAACAACTTTGCTTCACCAAGGCTTCACGATTTCCGTTCCCTCCATCCTTTTCTGTCTGACTTAAATATAATTCACAATTTTCAAAATCCAATCAGTTCTCAGTGTGTGATGTTTCTTGAGCTGCAAATCAGCATATTAGAATGATTTCTGAAGGATCATGTGACACTGAAAACTGGAGTAATGATGCTAAAAATTCAGCTTTGATCACAGGAATAAATTTTAATTTAAAATATATTCAACTAGAAATTGTAATAATATTTCATAACATTATTGTTTTTTACTGTATTTTTGATCAAATAAAAGTAGTCTAGGTGAGCATAGGAGACTTAATAACTGAAGATGATGCTTTACTGTAAATTTACCACAGTAAAAGTTGTTAGAAGTACAATCCCAGAAATAGAGATACAATCCCAGAAATGCAGTTTCAAGAGTATTGCTTTCATAAAACAACTACAGAGCACAACGTCACAGCTGGTTGCACTGGAACATAGAACGTGCTTAGCTTTAGCTTATAGGAAAGCAGGTACAAAAACTTTTGTCATAAAATGACAACACAGTCTGCTGTTTGTTGGTTTTTTCTTTTATCTATCCTTTCATTAAATTCCAGACAGCTGTTTTTGAGCGTGAAAACATGACTGGGCAGCAAATGATGGGATGGAAGACAAAGAGAACGACAGAGGGGAAACAAATCAGCCTGCCGTATTGCTATTGAAAAGGCTGATGGCATTGACCCTAATCATGATGGACGGGAGCAAAGGAAAGAGAGAGAGAGAATGAGAGATGGAGGTGAGGGAGAGGGAGAAGCATCAGGGGCAGTATTATGGGATAGATGGGCTCCTGGCGTGAGGGTTGGATTAAGCGCTCCTCTCTCCCGCTGCTCGCCAATTGCTCCTCATTCCCGCAGATTAGGGGAAAATGAAGGATCCATGGCAGCCTGTCAGAGGGAAAAACGGCGACTTTTTGAAACAATCAGGAGCCATATAGGCTAGCACGAGTCTCTTGCTCAGGGAAAACGCTGACTCTATCTCTGCAGAGACACACAACAACAACAGAGTCTCCACACCTACTGACACAATACTGGGATGTCAGTGCGTTGCAGGTTGGTTGTCAGGGTGTTGCCAGATAGTTTCTAGGGTATTCAGGGAATTTGCTAGGACAATACATTGCTAGAGTATTCTGTGTGGTTGCCAGGGTGTTGCCAGGTGGTTACTAGGGTATTCAGAGCAGTTGTCAGGACATTGCTAGGGTATTCAGGCAGATTACTAGGGTATACTATGTGGTTGCCAGGGTGTTGCAAGGGTGTTGCTAGGATATTCTGGGTGGTTGGTAGTGTGTTTCTAGGTGGTTTCTAGAGTATTCAGGGATGTTCCTAGGGCATTCAGGATGGTTGCCTGAAGGTGTTGCTAGGTCATTGGTAGAGCATTCAGGGGGGTTGGCAGGACGTTGTTAGGATATTCTGTATGGTTGCTGGGGCATTGCTAGGTGGTCGCTAGGGTATTCAGGGCAGTTGCCAGGACAGGATGTTGCTAGGGTATTCTGTGTGGTTGACAGGGTGTTGCTAGGGTATTCAGGGCAGTTGCCAGGACATGATGTTGCTAGGGTATTCTGTGTGGTTGCTAGGTCATTGTTAGGGTTTTCAGGGCAGTTGCTAGGGTATTCTGTGTGGTTGCCAGGGCATTACCAGGTAGTTACTAGGGTATTCAGGGCAGTTGCCAGGACATTGCTATGGTATTTTGTGTAGTTGCCATGACATTGCCAGGAGGTTGCTAGGGTATTCAGGGCAGTTGTCAGGACAGGATGTTGCTAGGGCATCCGGTGTGGTTGCCAGGGCATTGCTAGGGTATTCAGGGCAGTTGCTAGGACAGGATGTTGCTAGGATATTCTGTGTGTTTGCCAGGGCGTTACAAAGTAGTTACTAGGGTACTCAGGGCAGTTGCCAGGACATTGCTAGAGTATTTTGTGTGGTTGCCAGGGTGTTGCTAGGTGGTTGCTAGGGTATTCAGGGCAGTTGCTAGGACATTACTAGGGTATACTGTGTGGTTGCCAGGGAGTTGTGATGGTGTTGCTAGAATATTCTGAGTGGTTGGTGGTATGTATCTAGATGGTTTCTAGAGTATTCAGGGATGTTGCTAAGGCATTCAGGATGGTTGCCATTGCCAAGGTGTTGCTAGGTTGTTGGGAGAGTATTCAGGGAGGTCACTAGGGTATTCAGGCCAGTTGCTAGGATGTTGTCTAGGGTATTCAGGCACGTTGCTAGGGTATACTGTTTGGTTCCTTAGGTGTTGCTAAGTGGTTTCTAAGGTATTCAGGGTGCTTGCCAGACCATTGCTTGGGTATTCAAGGATGTTGCTAGAGTATTCTGGGTAGTTGCCAGGATGTTGCAAGTGTATTTAGGCTGTTTGTTTTTTTTACTATAGTGTTTCTAGTTGTTTACTAGGGTATTCTGGGTGATTACCAGTGCGTTGCTACAGAAGGTGGGCACTAGGTTATTCAGGGTGGTTGCCAAAGTGTTGCTAGAATATTCTGGGTGGTTGGCAGGACATTTCCAATTTATTGCTAGGGTATTCTAAGTGGTTGCAATGGTATTCAAGAAGGTCGCCAGGATGTTGCTAAAATATTCTGGGTGTGCGTTTGTTATGTGGATGCTAGGTTATTCAGGGTGGTTCCCAGTGTGTTTCCAGGGTGTTACTAGGGTATTCTGGATGGTTGTTATGCAGTCACTAGATTGTTCTAAGTTCATATTACATTAATGTGCATGTACTACCAAATATGCATTTTTTCTGAAAGTTTACATTCGCAATTCTGTATTCTGTGTCAGCAAGCAAAATGGGAGACTACTGACTGATTAATGTAATATATATATATATATATATTGCTTGATGTTAAAAGAAAAATAAACCCTCGTTGGGAATATTTTAATCTAGCAAATTTAATTTAATCTAGCAAATTTAATCTACTTTTAATCTAGCAAAATGCATTTATGCTTTAGCATTTGGTCATTTGTGCCCCAGAATACACTTGTCCAGATGAGCAGTTTTCTCTTTGCTACCTGTATAGAAAGGAAGGATTAAACATTAATATTTTGAAGGTTAAAAATGACAGTGCAGGCTAGAAGTGTTCCCATTCTGCTTTAGCTTAGTTCAGCCACATACAGATCAATCACGCTATCTATAGCCTCCAAGACAGGCCTTTTCCTTACAAGGTTTTACTAAAGGACCTGGATTTTACATTGGAGATCAAGTGTTGAAAACTGTTCATGAGACAAAAATCAAATACTAAAAAGTATTAATATAACAATAAACTGCATAGACCCAAAAAATATGCAAGACTATTAAAAGTGAAGAAAAATGACTGAAATTACTAAAAGAGACAGGTAAAAAAACAGCTCATAATTTATCATGAATTTTTTGTGGTTTCATACATTTTCAACTAGACGCAGTGAACTCAAACCTCGCTTATCTTCACTTTTTAGGCCAAGAAGGCTGCAAGCCACTTTTCCCAGCAACATGCATCATTTCTGACACAATTTTAGTCAATATCACACTTTCTCTGGTTTCAAGGCAGTAATTTGATGAAATCTCAGCCAAGCCGTCATATGCCAATACTCATTTTCAGAGCCTAAAAAAAAATGCACAGATGCACACAGTTTCTCGGAAATACGGCCACATCAAACACCTGCAGTGTCTGAAATGGTCAATTTCTTTTGAGGTTAGTGCTCGTCCAGATGGGGAGCAAATCATAACAGGTCATCTCTCACACTGTGCATCGTTTAAATCTCACACGCAGGATTAGTAACGTCCCTTTCACCCGGCATTACCTCACACCCCTGCAGAGTCGACAGACCTGGACGCTGACGAGTGTGCATCATGCAATTTAGCTCGTATGAACCTCGTCAGTTCATGTACGGCTCAGGTATCGGCGGATAACACATGAGAAGATCAAAAGCAGATGTCAAAAACAAACAGAGGGTTTGAAGAAAAGGGGGCGTTACCATGAGTGGGATTTCAGTGATCCCTGATCATTTCAGACTGATCTCACAGCATGCACTGTTTAATTCTCTCTCTCTCACACACACACACACACACACACACACACACATACTCTCTCATTCAGTATAATATTCTTTCATTAGGTAAACTGCAGACTCTCAGATCTTCAGAGATTCGCAGTGTCTCCTCATGACTGATGGCTCGGCAGATACAGTGCTCATATCAGTCAGCAGAAGAAAAGCTGTGAATGATCATGGCTCAGAAACTGTCTATACTATCAGAAACGAACACATCCAGAATGGCTTTCATGAAGCCTCCATGAATTATGAATGCTAGAATCCATTCTGTATCAAAAAAAATGAAAGCAACTTGTTATATAATAAAATTAAGCATAAATAAAAATTTCTCAAATATAATTAGGATGTATATATAAATAGTTTATATATTAAATTAAATGAATAAATTCAATAATTAATTGCCCTTTTGCATGTATGGTCCAAAAGCTATATATATATATATATATATATATATATATATATATATATGAAACAACAGNATAAATTCAATAATTAATTGCCCTTTTGCATGTATGGTCCAAAAGCTATATATATATATATATATATATATATATATATATATATGAAACAACAGAAGATCTTCTCAATACCACCATAAATAGTTTAAATATATATAAATATTTTTATAATAATTATAATTACAATTATATATATATATATATATATATATATATATATACTTTTTTTTTTGCCATTACAGTAATGAAAAAGATATTTCCTTGCATTTATGTTTTTTGTGCACACACACACACACACACACACACACACATATATATATATATATATATATATACACATACACAATATTTATATAAGTGCAAAAAGGGTTTTTTCTCATACTGTAATGTATATAATTTCATTTAAACTATTTATACATCATGATAGTACTAGGTATTTGATTTTTTATTTCTTTCAAATAATTTTTGGATGAAGCATATGAAGCAGATATATTAAAAATAAAGCTTGTTATTAGAGCCATAAATGCAGGGAAATACCATTCTCATTACTGTAATGCAAAATAAAATGAAATAAAAACTATATGCTATTTTATTTATTTTTATTTATTTAAATTGTTTATGGTAGTAAATTATGAAAAGATCTTCTGTTGTTGCTCATATGTTATGTAATTTAACATGAATGTATTATATAATAGTCAACATTTGAAGTGGATCTAAACTTTTTATTATTTGATAAAAAGGTTATTTGAATTATTTGATTAGGAATAAAAATAGAAAAAGTAAAAAATAGAAAACTATATCATATGAGCAATTACCGAAAATCTTTTGGTTTGTAGTTGGAAAAAGTGTGATTTTAACAGATTTTCAACAAATGCATCTATGCACGTTCTTATGCAGCTGACATTAAGACTCACTGCAGCATGAGAGACATTAAAACCAAATGCAAACATTGTGTTTTAAACACGTCTCTATAGACTCTAATAGTAGACGTGTGACAAGTAACTCTGAGCTGCTGCCATGTTTGATGACACACTCCAACAGCTGTGTGAGTCTCACACTGACACCTGCACTTCCCTCGTCTCCTTTTGAGTCACTCACATCAGGGTGCGAATTACAGAGGGCTCAGACTCCCCCAATTAAGACCTGAACTCCCCCACAGGAAGTCAAAACAAAAGGTTTGGGTGGTGGGAGTCTAACCTTCGGAAAATTACATATTCAGAAATGGGATTCGTCTGAGGAGGTTACTATAGCAACAGTACACTTTCTGTTTGGATCAGCATCCAGAACCCAGATCGCCTCTATCATCATCATCATTGTGATCTCCACATGCAATTAAATTCCCTATCAAAGCTGCACATGAAGACTTTATCAAAACACTTCCAAGTCTGTCTTAATACAAACTCCAGCGGTTAGGCTAATGAATTTTTAAGATGTCTTTCTTGTAGGATCATTACATTTAAGTACTCTGTAAATTAATGTGGACAGCAATTCCAAAAATTTGATTAGAAATGATCACAGCAGGTTGTAACTGTGTCTATTACAGTTTGAGAATAAAAAAAATGGCAATTGCAACTGTTTTGCAAATTTATATTATTCTCACATTTTTTATATATCATGCAATTTTTTTCTCAGAACTGCAAGATATAAGCACAGAATTGTAATAAACTCGCCATTCTGAGAAGAAAAGTCACAACTGTGAAATAAAAATCCACAATAAATTTTTATATTTTTTAATTTGTGGTGGAAAAAAAGAATTGCGAGACGTGAACTCAAAATTTTACGAAAAAAAAGTAAGAATTGTGAGATAAAAAGTCTTAATTACCTTTTTCATGTTTATTCTGTGACGAAACAGGCTTCTATAAGATACTGAACAGGAGAAATTGCAGGAGATTTTTTTTCTGGAAATACAATCAGAAAAACAGACGTCTCCATTTGCTCTTCATTCTCACTGCTGTATAGGAGAAACAAAAGAGATAATAGAGATTACATTACCCTTTTAAAAATCAAACAAAGACACAAAAACAACTAAATCTGACAAGACGTTTTGGGAAAAGAGCAGCAGGTCCAACACTAAAGGCGGTTCTGTTGTTGTAGTTGTTGTTTGCTTTTCAATGCTGTCCATCCTCTTGTTTTTTCTCAATGGAGCAGATGGGTTTTCAGCCCTCACTGAAATACTGGGACAGATGTTTCAGTAAGACAAGCTCTCCATTCTGCCCTTTCTTTCTTTCTGTCTCTCTCTTTCTTTTTTAAGCGCCATTGAAGCCCCATGCCGCCCAAGCTTGGAGATTAGCTTGAAATTGTCAGTAGGCCATATATGGATTAATGCAAACGCCCACATAGCAGCGGAGAAGCCCATTCAGTAAACTTGCATCATGTTTATAACATTTAAGGTTCACAAAATAAAGGTCTGGTAGTGGGAATATTGCAGAGAGCCATTCAGGACCATGGACAGGTCCTTGCATTGCAGCTGTGAAGAAGATTTGAATAAGAATTACAAAACAAAGGGCTTTCTATCCAACGTTTTCTTCCCATATGAACGAGCACGGCTATTTGTAAATTTTATGGGTCTGGCTTCCAGGCTCACTTGCATCCAGCTATTTTTAGCAGTACAAAGCAGCTTGTTTTGCTGCTTGATATTGCAAATTGGTGTATTTTATCATATTATTTTAATTATGAGCACACTGGTTTGTAGTGCAAACTTCCGCATTTAAGAAAAAGGTGGATAGGTTATTTCTAAGGTACAACTGGATCATCTTATTCAACCCAAATTGTCATTTGGTGCCGCTATCACAGTTAGAAAAATGTCTGTTATCTTCAAGACTACTTGTAATCTAGCTGTTAGAGAAACAATGACAGCAAACTATAATAAATAAATAAAAAAATTTTTTTCAAAAAAATACACATCATTTTTATTGTTGAAATACTGTAAACATTACTGTACTGTAAATACAAAAACACCAGATATTGTCTATTAACCAATCAAAAAAATCGATGGAGATTCGGAGACCTCTCTGATTGGTTGACCTCTCATCGGGTCCCTTTGGTTCCCAAAATCACCTGATTCGCGAAAGATGCAAGCGTAGAATCAGCGTCGAATTATTTATGATTTTGACCTTCATTCATTTCATACTTCCGTGATTCCGTGACGTTTTCGACATTAAATCAAAAGTCTTTAACGGACTGCTTTGTGCAGCTAAAATAACTGCAAAACGGATGACAATGGAAGTCTCGCGCTTTAAAGTTTAACGGTCGCGCCCGTTCTGTGTTGCCAAGTCCGCGGTTTTTCACCGTTGCAGAGGGTTGTTTTTCATTTCCGCGGGTTGAAGCGACCCCAATAACGTGATATAGCTCCTAGAATACGAATTTTACTAGGGGAAAACGTGAATTTTACCTCCCGGAACGCGATTTTTACCTGGGGACCCCTCGGAAAGGCAATTGGGCTAGTTTTGAGTAGCAAATGGGCGGGTTTTGTCATGAAAACCTAGCAACCCTATAAAATGTAGGCCGAGCAAGACCAGCCTCATAAAATTACTGACAGAAATTGTACAGTTACAGCGGAGTTCGTAACAGCAGCTAACAAGATACGTTCTCAGACAAACGCGACTTCTTACGTCGTGAAAAGAATATTTTATTATTTCTTAATAACAATTTGTCGTTGTGAATTCGCTAGACTACTTAACCACCAAAATGCTACCAACACTGCTCTCATGTTTGTTTGAAGTTATCTGTAAACTGTGTACTTAGCACCTTACATTCATTAGTCTCATAAATCCACGCCTCTATTACTTTTTTACACTTAGGGTGCTCAGAAAAACGGAAACGAGTGTCGAGTCATGAGCGCGATAACTCAACCTCCTTTACGTATTATCGACGAAATGAGCGCCGCTGCGCCTGACTGCGCGCTGGGGTGAGTTTAGTGTCAGCCCGGGGCGGCGGAGCTCAGTTAAAGCCCCTAGAGGCGGATCACAACACAGTCTTCCATTCGCCTTCAGCACCACACAGGACTTTACCCGTCTGCGGACAGCGATGCTTCTGCATCCGAATCTCACAGACTCTTCCTCATCACCGATTCCTGTCGGTGTCGGTTTCGAGGAGTTCAGCCAAGGTTCCGACACGCGTGTGACTACATTCACCGCATCTGAGTTCACACCAACAAAAGCGCCCTGAAAGTGGAGAGATCCGCCGTTATATCGGACAAAGAGCCGCCGTTCAGATGCAGCGATAACTTTGAGGAGGTTCGCGGGTTTTTTCGGACGAACAGCTGAAGATTGTTATAATCATGCCTGTACGGAGAGGTCATGTCGCTCCCCAGAATACCTTTCTTGGAATAATAATACGGAAATTCGAGGGACAGAGTAAGTAGTGCAAAACAAACACACATGCTTCTTTGTCTCCATGTGATTTAGATGATAAATGAACAGCTAGTATTAACATGCACACACATTTGTAGTCTATTGTATTTATTGCACGCACGCATTTCGCATAGGCTACATTTAAAGAAAGTAACCAGTTTGAGCTTTGTTGAGCGCATTTATTGCATTTGTGTGCATATATTCAACTGTTTCTTCATGTAAGGTTTTAAACACTATCATCAATAAAAATGCACAATGAGATGACCTAATATACCACAATATATGTCATATAGCTGTTATAAAGCTTTAGGGCATCCGAGTAAACGACAGGAACCTACACAAAGGCTTTCAGAGAGACTGGCAGATGACAGTCAAGAGACTTTCAGCATTGTGGTTCTTTAGTGTTTACGCTTTAGATACATCTGTCAGATGACGTGTTTATGTATACAGCAGCTATACCATTGAAATGCATGAATGAAAGCATGCTTTGCATGAATGTATAAATACACAAATACATCAGATAAATGATGCTCTCATACTGAAGATTGCACACACACGCACAGTGATATCTAGAGTACTGGAGCGTATTTAGAGGATTTTTATGGCATGCAAGCTTTTTAAGCACTCATTATATAAGCTGTACAGTTGCTAGAGTGTTCAAAATCTCAGGTTAAATTTTATGATGCAATTAAACAAAAACATTTGTAATTTAATAAAAGTAAAGTAATATAAAATATTATTTTTATTACTTTTATAAAAAAAACAATAAGATAATTAAATATTAAAATATAATGCAAGTGAACTGGCTTGTTATTAATGTTAATAAATGACGTACAGTACATCTTTGTCAATGTTTTCTCAACTCTCAGTCACTGTTTAACCAGTGTTTCCCAACCTTTCTTGGCTTACATACTCTCCGTGTTCCCTTCAGTGAGGTTCTTCGACCATGTTAACTCATAATATACCGGATACCATTTAACATTGTCACAAGCTGTAAGGGCACTATTATGATCATTCACTTATAAACTAACAGCAATCATTGCTGTAGATGAAAAACAGACTCATTTGAGCTTGTTTGCAATAATGGAAAAACTTGATCAGAGAAAGTCTTAAGGTTGAGATTATTAATTAAAAAAAATCAAGTCCAATCCAATTTAATTTCAATTTTACAGTCTTTTCAAGTATTTGCTGGAGTACACGTATCATTGGTTGGGAATCAGTGGTATAGACTGATATCTGATCTATTTTAAGTTGCTGTAAACATAAGAAAGTCAGAACTTCATGCTTATATGTGACCCTGGACCACAAAACCAGTCATAAGTAGCACAGGTGTATTTGTACCAAAAGCCAACAATACATTGTATGGGTCAAAATGATCGATTTTTCTTTTAAGGCAAAAATCTTTGGGATATTAAGTAAAGATCATGTTCCATGAAGATAAATGAAGGTAAATATATCAAAGCTTATATTTGGATTAGTAATATGCATTGCTAAGAACTTCATTTGAACAATATTAAAGGTGATTTTCCAATATTTGATTTTTTTTGCGCCCTCAGATACCAGATTTTCAAATAGTAGTATGTACTATTGCTCTATCCTAACAAACCATCAATGGAAAGCTTATTTATTCAGCTTTCAGATGATGTATTAATCTTATTTTCAAAATAGATTTACCCTTATGGCTGGTTTAAATGGCAATGAAAGATAATGTATCTTCTCTTTTGCTCACACGTGTTTCCTCTAGTGTCAGAAGAGATCTGAAAAATGTCTCAAAACAATTTGTCAAGATACCCAACTAATTTCTCATCAAATGATCATCTAAGGTGATTCTGTGCTAATTTTGTGTGGTGTTTGCTTGTTTACAGATAAGAAGTTCATCATAGCCAATGCCCGGGTGCAGAACTGTGCTATTATTTACTGTAACGATGCATTCTGTGAGATGACGGGATTCTCGCGGCCGGATATCATGCAGAAACCTTGTACATGTGACTTCCTGCATGGCGAGCAAACCACAAGACACGCGATTGCGCAGGTGGCCCAGGCTCTCCTGGGGTCAGAGGAACGGAAAGTGGAGATTACGTACCATCGCAAGGACGGTGAGTCCAACCCCATCCTTTCCTGCTGGGTCAGTGGTTTTGATCTGTGTAGAGAAAGAAAGAATGACTGTGTCCAAAACCAAGCATCCGCGCTTACATACAGTAGGCAGCTGCCTGCTTAGTGGCTGTTCACTCAGGACGCGTTTGCATTACTAACAGCTTGATGGAAACTCAATAATTGAAAGTGCTGTGAGTTCGAGTCGCTTCTAACATGTATTTGAAAAAGTTTGTGTTGAGAAACTTTATATATAACTTTTTATATGGTTATTAAAAATCTATTGTCAAAAAAGGTAGCAAAAAGGTGAAAGAATGAAGATGCACTGCAATTTTCCATCAAAATAAAAGTTCTATGTTTTAAAGTTTTAAAGTTTAAAAGCATAAAAAACATATATAATATATAATATAATATAATATAAAAAATATGAAATACTTCACAGTTCAAATGTATTATAGTGATATTTATTGATTGATTTGTTTTATTATTATATAATTCTAAGTGTATAATTCTTTATGATTTAATGTTTACAGGCAATTATTATTTTAAATAACCATAAATATTTGTACTGTAATTGTACCATTGTTATATAAAATAATAATAATAATAATAATAATAATAATAATAATTATTATTATTATTATTATTATTATTATTATTATTAATTACTAATAATTACTTACAACCAAAAAATAATTAGTAATTATAATAATAATAGTAATAATAATACTTATTTATATTAATTATATTATTATGATATACTTCACAGTTACAGTATACTTCACAAAAGCATTTAATTTATAAATGTTTTATACACGTTTAATTTTTATAATTTTTAATTTTTAATTCTCTTTGGTTTAATGTTTAAAGAAAAAACAGCCATAAATAGGCCTATTAGTACTGTAATTGTACCATTGCTATATAAAACAATAATAATAATAATAATAATAATAATAATAATAATAATAATAATAATAATTATTATTATTATTATTATTATTATTATTATTATTATAATCATATGATATACTTTACAGTTCAAAAGTACTGTAGTAATATTTATTTATTGATTAGTTTAATTTTTTATAATTTTTAGTTTATAATTATCTTTGGTTTAATGTTTAAAGAAAAAAAAACAACCATAAATATTAGTACTGTAATTGTACCATTGTTACATAAGATAATAATAATAATAATAATAATAATAATAATAATAATACAATACGATTATTGTGAATAATTACTA
This sequence comes from Labeo calbasu, assembly GCA_019740295.1. Taxonomy (NCBI): domain Eukaryota; kingdom Metazoa; phylum Chordata; class Actinopteri; order Cypriniformes; family Cyprinidae; genus Labeo; species Labeo calbasu. Next base: position 29,768 of record JAHKKF010535063.1, on the reverse strand, counting down.
ATAATTACTAATAACTATTAAAAATAAATATAATATTAATATTAAAAATGATTATGTACATTAATAATATTATTATGAAATACATCACAGTTCAAAAATATTATAGTGATATTTATTTATTGATGTTTAAGCTTTATAAATAAATAAATAAAAATTGCAATTAGATTTGTTTCCATGGTTCTGTTTCTTTCTTTTTTTTAGGCTCTGAACTGTAAAATGCACAAAAAAAATAAAATAGTGCTATTCACTTAAAGTGCAGGAAGCTTGATGAAAAATTGGTTCCAACAGAATTGGTGATAAACTAAATAATAATAAACTGATGCAAAATACACTAACAAGCATACTTAATACACACAGTTATTAGGTAAATAGTCAAGTTTTAATACTTTATGGTATTATTATTACTTTATGGAATGAATTCTGTGTATTGAATGCACCTATGACGACTTCAGATACTGTCTAGGTAGGCAGCTTACTAGGTTTGGAACTGATCAAGAAATGTGAGTAGTGTCTCTCTTTTTCACACGCCCTCTCACTCTTTTGTTTGGTCTCAGCTACAGTATCGTAAGCGTCTCATTTGGTGGGGAGGAAAGCTGATTTCAGCTGAAGTGTGCAGTGAAGCAGACTCACTAATGTGGGCATCCTTACACCCGCCTAGAGCTACTCAGTCAAATTCAGCCCTCAGCCTGTCCAATCCCTTCAAACACACGGGATTAAAGAAAAACACACGCCAGCGTCTGCTGCTAGAGCTCAGATCGGCCTCTGCTAGCAGTGTTTGAACAGCTACACAGGAAGATGCTTTACTGATGAGCCAAAAACCCAGTGTGCGTTAGATGAGCCGTGAGGTCTCACTGTCCCTCTGTGTTACAAATTATGCTCCGATGATATTTATTTCCATTAGATATTCTGACATAAAATAGCTCCCTTCCCTATTGGGGGAATTAAAATGACTAATTAAAAATAGCTCCAAAAATGTTATTGAAAATAAAATAAAATTAAATAAAATAAATGGAATGATATGAAATAATTTATTACTACTAAATATTCTGGTATAAAATAGTTCCAAATGTATGAAAAAGAGATTTTTTTGTGATCAGTTACCAGAAATTATAATAAAAAAATATCCATTTGGAATATTGTGGAATAAGCACCCAAATTAAATATTATGGATTGAATTAATATTATTGTAATTTTTGTTTGTTTAATTTAAGGGAATAAAATATTTTGTGATGATCTATTTCACAATGGAACATAGCAAAAATAAATAAATATAAATCTGAAAGTATATATAATTTTTAATTAAAAATTATTTCTTTCTGTTTAATGTTCTAATGTAAAATAGCTTCAAATGCATCATAACAGAAAGTTTTTTTTTTACTGTTTGAATAAAATGAATAACTATTCTGGTATAAAATAGCTTGAAATGCATAATAAATTAGATGATAGAATTTTGGTTTATTTGGAAAATATGAAATATTTTGAGACGGTCTTATTTTATTTTTAAAATCATTCATTTAAAATTATTCTAAAATAAAATGGAATGTTTTATTTCTTTTAAATATTCTGACATAAAATAGCTCCAGATGCACATACACACACTCATTATTTATTTATTTATTTATTTTTAATTGGAGGGAATAAAATATTTTTTTTATAAAATAAATAGCAAAATAAATAATGTACTATGCAAAATAATTATTCTGTTATTCTGATTTAAAATAGCTCCAAATATATAAAAAATAAAAAAATTCTAACTGTTTAAAAAAAAATACAATATATTTAAAAAAAAAAAAAAAAACAGAAAACAAAACTAGAAAAAAAAAATATTTGTTGACCTGTATGTCATGTGACCATTAACTGAACCATAAACATGCAAATGTGTTGTTAAATTATTGAAATATTAAGCCAAAACATCAGATGGACTAAATATGTTACACCAGAGGGGTTTGGCAAAAAAGACAAAAAGGTGTAACTGATAATCTGATATACATAAAAATTCCCTGTGAGCAAATGCATAACTGAAATGTTGACATTTGACAACAGTAATATAATAATACCAATGATTTATAGAAAAAACGATCAGTGAACTACAACATGCATTTAACTTAATGATGCAGTCAAAAGATCAATGTAGAAGAAATGTACAGAAAACATGTAATAGTGCAGAAATCAGATGGCAAATAAAATGTGCGTGGCTCAAAAACAGCATATTTTTAGTTTAAAAACCTTTTAACTGCAAGAATGCAAGGAAATTAATAGGTTGACATACCAGCAATGTATCATAGAGGGATATTTACTGTAAATACACATGGTAAACTGTCTTTGTGATATCTATTAAACCCATAAGAGCATAATCTCTGTAACAGCGCACATGCTGCCTAGAAACTATTACATACTGGGAGAATGTCAATAGTTAAAAGCCTTTAACAATGAACTTCAGCTGGGGAATATATATATTAAAACTATTGTTTAATCACTCGCCTTTGCAGTTTCAGCTGAATACTGCAATTTAATAGCACCTGGCATAGGGCGATTTCAACAGCCATCCCCCTGTACGTAGATATTAATAAGCAGCGTTTTAGCTAGCATAAAAGTAGGACTGAAACGCAGACTGAGCCTCATTAAGGAATCATTAGAGGTTCGGTTAAAGAGTGCTATCAAGCCGAGAGTGAAATTCAACACCCTGTACACACGGACTAACAATACATCACATCAGAGCGCCACAGCTCACCTGAGACCCGAAGCTTCTGCCAGAAACCTTGTGCGGCCTATTCAGCCAAAGATATGAATTATAAAGAAGGTGTAATTAAATTTGAGATAGATAAAGCACCTCAATGAAGATGTTTAGGTGAAGAAGCACCTCTAAAAATGAGGTAATCAGGATCTGATAAGACGTCTGTTGATGTTTAATACATCAAAAGGCGTATTAAACAACATGTGATGCATTCAGTTGATCAAAAGTGACAGTAAAAACAGCAAATAAATGTGGTTCTTTCTGTTAATTAAATAATCCTGATCCCTAACCCTAATCACGGTTTCTACAAATAAATTAATGTTTGTTGAGCAGCAAATCAGCATATTAGAATGATTTCTGAAGGATCATGTGACACTGTAGACTGGAGTAATGATGCTGACATTTCAGCTTAAATAGAGTAAATTATCTGTAAATTTTTGTTCTGGAAGTGAACTTCTCCTTTAAAAATGATCGATTTTTCCACTAAGTTGATTAATGATTATTTTAAAGGAGAAGTCCACTTTCAAAACAAAGATTTACAGATAATATACTCACCTCCTTGTCGTCCAAGATGTTCATGGCTTTCTTTCTTCAGTCGTAAAGAAATTATGTTTTTTGAGGAAAACATTTCAGAATTTTCTCCGTATAATGGACTGATATGGTCCCCCGATTTTGAACTTCCAAAATGCGGTTTAAATGTGGCTTCAAACGATCCCAAATATGGTTGTAAACGATCCCAGCCGATGAAGAAGGGTCTTATCTGGCGAAACAATTGGTTATTTTCATTAAAAAGGTAAAATTTAAACACTTTTTATTCTCAAACGCTCGTCTTGTCTTGCTCTCGTTGAACTCTGTGTATTCTGGCTCAAGACAGTTAGGGTATGTTGAAAAACTCCAATCGTATTTTCTCCCTCAACTTCAAAAATCATTTCAAAATCATCCTACATCGCTGCAGAAGTACCGACCCAGTCTGTGGGTCACAAAGTGAACATGCAAAGAAGATCAAACATCCTTAACAAAAAAGGTAAAACAGCGATACAGGACAATTTTAAAGTTGAGGGAGAACATGAGATGGAACCGGAAATAAACAGTCCAGGCAGAGTAAGACAAGACGAGCGTTTGACATTAAAAAATATATAAATTGTATTATTTTTATGAAAATAACCAATCGTTACGCTAGACAAGATGCTTCTTCCTCAGCTGGGATCATTTACAACCGCATTTGGGATCGTTTGAAGCCGCATTTAAACTGCATTTTGGAAGTTCAAAATCGGGGCACCATATCAGTCCATTATATGGAGAAAAATGCTAAAATGTTTTCCTCAAAAAACATAATTTCTTGACGACTGAAGAAAGCAAGACATGAACATTTTGGATGACAACTGGGTGAGTACATTATATGGGAATCTTTGTTTTGGAAGTGGACTTCTCCTTTAAGGAGATGCAATTTATACACAACAAAACAAGCAAAAAAATCTAACATAAAATAGCTCCAATATAATTAATAAATATACAATAAAAAAATAAATGTAATAACTTTATGAAGCAGCAAAACTGTTTTCTGACATTTATGATATTAAATGTTTCATGAGCAGCAAATCAGCATATTGGAATGATTTCTGAAGGATTGTGTGACACTGAAAACTGGAGTAATGATGTAATATCTATTAAACCTAGTAATGGCGCTGAAAATTCAGATTTACATCACAGGAATAAATTACATTTTAAAATATATTCAAATAGAAAACAGTTATTTTAGATTGCAATAATATTTCACAATATTTATTATTTTTTCTGTATTTTTAATCAAATAAATGCAGCTTTGGTGAGCAGAAGCGACTTCTTTCAAGAACATTAAAAAAATCGTACTAATCCCAAACTTTTGAATGCCAGCATATATAATGAAAAATAAATTAAAATATGCTTTCTACACAAATAACCATATGGTGATGACTATTTTTGGGATAATCGAGTACAATAAAAGGAAATCATCTCATATTACTTTTTTTTCCTCTTTATATTGTTATGTAATGTGAAGCAAAAAGAGCTTTACATTATGTAACACTGGAGTTCAAACCAAAAGGCTCAAAAAGCTAAACTAATATAACAAAAAGGCATAGTTCTGCTTAAATAAACATCATAATGTCACCCCTTGATCTGCTAAAGTACTTGACAATCTGAAAATATTTAAAAAAAAATGGTTTCTTGTAAGAAGCTACACCTACAGCTGTGTCTTCAAGCTGTTTTAACAAGGTTATGAATAACATACAATGAATTGATTTACAGTCCCTAAGTCGGCGTGAAAGCAAATCAATGTGTGTTTGCAGCTGATGACACAGATCAGGCCACAAAGCTGTCATGACCCCTGGTAAAGAGAGTTTGTTTAGTACTTCCAGGGCGCGTTGCGGATGAAGAGGTTTGTGGGTAATGGGCTCTGATGTCACATGAGTGTTGTAGAGCATATGGAGATGTCAGCTCGTGTGTAGTCTTAATGGAGTTGTTACAGCGGTGCATCTGACACCTCACTCCCAGCTCGTGATGGATTACGGCGCTCATGCAAAGCTGATGAGCCATCTAGTTGTTTATTTATTTTGATGTACTTGTTCGTAGTGTCGTTCCTGAGCAGAATCTGCTGTTTGAGGTAGTTGTTTGGAACAAGGCTTTACTGATGAGTCAGTGAGGTCTATGAATCACTCTATGGCACAAATTATGTTCAAATTATGGGATATTTCATTTTAATTAGATATGATGACACAAAATAGCTCTAATGGCATACAAATAGAATGATTTTTCTTCAAATTGGGGTGAATGAAAACTATTTTGTGAAAGTCAGTTCCACAATGGAAAAAAGTAAAGAAAAAGTTTTCCTGAAATGTCATCTATTTGTCCATTAAACACATGGAAGTACAATAAAACAACAATATAAAGCAGCTTTAATAGAATGAATGAATACAATTAAAATATCAGAAAAATCAGTAAAAGTTTTTGTTGAATTGGGGGAATGAAAAATATTTTGTAATAGTCAACTCAACAAAATATTTGTATGAAAAATTATACATTTTTCAAGTTTTATACATTATACATTTACAAGTTTATTTTAATGGTTCTTTAAAGAGGGCCATCGGATGCTAAGTTCACTTTTACATGTTGTTTGAACAGTAATGTGTGTTGGCAGTTTATGTACAAATCTACCCTATAGTAATAAGTAGATTACGTTTGTTTGTGAAGAAAATGCGCCTCCCGATCTACATATATCCATCTGTGTTTGCGCAAATCATTCATGATCCAGCTTCACTTACAGCAGAAGTGAGTATAAGGGTTTTTTATGAATCTTTGCGATTGCCTTTCCTAATAATGTGCTAATTGGCAAGTTTAGCTAAATGCGGCTAAAGTAAACAGGCTCGTCACTCCACAGAGAGAAGAGAGGGGCGGGGCGAGCAGAGCTCATTTGCATTTAAAGCAGCCTCGACCAGAATGAGATGATTTTTGCAGAGCTGATTTTGGCAAGGTAATGAGGGTGTTGTTTTACACTACCATTGAGAATTTTTAACCAAAGTATATTATAGACTTCAAAGTATATTATAGGGTCATTAAGACCCTAAAGAATCATATCAACTTGTGGAAAATGGGCATCCGATGACCCCTTTAATGAAATGCAGTTTATGTACATAGGACAAAAAAAAAGAATAAATAGAATAAAATACAAATATATAAATATCAGAAGTATCAGTATAGGAGGTTAATTTTGAGAAAGTCAGTTCCACAATGGAAAATATTTTTATTATAATTTTCAGGAAAAGATTTTTCCATTGTGGAAATTATTATTTTAATGATAATGTTCCTGCATAAACGAAAAAAATCTGACATAAAATGGCTCCAACTGATTAAAAAAATCTATCTATCTATCTATCTATCTATCTATCTATATATATATACATATATATTAAAAATGATAAAATATAAATATTAATAAATTATTTTTGTTTAATTAGGGGGAATGAAAACTATTTTTTTCTGATTATTTATTGATCTAATTTCCCAAGTATCATTTTTTTTTTATCAAGTGATTAATAATTATTATTTATTAAATGCAATTTATACACATGGGAGGACAATAAAACAAAAATTAGCTAAAATAGCTCCAAAAGAACAAAAATTAAATTAAATTAAATTAAACAATTAGGGGGAATGAAAAATATTTAGTTAATTCAGGTCAATTCAACAATGGAAAACTATTAGTATGAATAATACTAAGTATGATAATATTTTACATATCGGAGGACAATAAAACAAGCAAAAAATCTGAAATAAAACAATTCCAATAGAACTATCTATATCTATCTAGCTATTAAACCCAATATTTTTATGCTAATGCGTATCACATACATAACCTTTTCTATTCTATTGCTGCCTGAGGTTCCCAACCGGGGGGTCGCGGCCCACTAGGGGGTCTCAGTGATCCTCCAAGGGGGCGGCGAGATAGCTTAAAATGAATTTAAATATTATCCTAAAATTGTTTAATTTCATTATTAATGTGTTAAATTAAAATGATTAAAGCACAGCCTCTCTCGTGTTCTGTGATTGATTGCTTCGGACTCGGTGCGGCAAGCCTCATCGCACTGTTAAATACATACTGCACGACGAATCAAAACTTCCAGCCGCTTCACGCAAACTACTCTCGGTCTGTGAGTGTTTTATAATGTATGCTCTGACGGAAGAACTGTTGTTAACTGATCATGTCTTCGATGAACTGCCTTGATCGATGTATTTCAACAGAGTTAGAATGTATTTGCTGCATTTTTCATTTGTATGTTTATTTTTAATGAATACAAACGGTTCAGTTCAAAGGGATAGGTTTAGTGACTGGTCTTCTGGCATCTCCCTGTTGTCCTGTATTTAAGAAAAAGTACTCTGACATTGTAAAGAATGACTGAATTAAAGAAGTCAGGTGCTTTAGATCTGTATATGTACATATGTTATTTTAAAAAGTTAGAATTGAGCAGAGGGTTTTCTTTTAAGTTACAAAGTATAGCTTTAATTTAAAGTTTGTTTGAATTTTGAGTTGCCACCTTAAAAGGATGCAGCAAAGCAGCTCACTAGGTTCTGTAACACATCTGAAGATGCCTAAGAGAGAAAGAGATTGAATTTATGATAATCTTGAGCCTGATGGCCTCACCGTCACATTCTGGCATGGAAATGAGATCTGCAAGTATCCAGAATCCACACTATAGTCCATTCAGCACTTGTACAGTTAGATGCAGCTCAAACTGTGAGCTTCTTGCGTGCATCTCTTCTCCTTAAAAATAAAATATAAGATACATTAATTTGATATAATGATTCATGATCTATACAAATTACCGGCAGGAATGGAGGATACTGCTTAGTTCCTTTTTGATCTTTGAGCCGGATTCAAACTCAGGTCACCAGCACACAAGCACTATTGCGCAACACGTCAGAGCACATTTACTAACCACTGAGCCATGTCTCTGACATTTTGCATTATTTTTTATAAAAAATACATTTTAGTCCCTGTGACAATGTCATGGCTTGCATATTTGTGACAAACAGCGCAGGTCATGGTGTCACTCGCAGCGTCTGCGTCTCTCTGTGTAACCGCACCTGTCAGAAAAATGTGAAAACACATCGTCATTTAGTTCCTCGCAATAATGTGAGGAATTTTACAGGTGCAATTCTGGGGACCAACCTAGATATGCAGGATGGTACATTTTCAGCAGATGTTTTCTTTAGTAGATGGTTTGTACGTGTTTGATTTGAATCATGTTGGTCACTGACGAACATTCATTGACTGAAACTGTATAGTTGCAGTTTCTAATAAAGTATTTTATTTTATTTTGTTTTGTTTTATTTTACTTATTTATTTGATGCTTGGTGAGTGAGAATTAAGGACCATGCATGTACTACATATAGACTACAATATAAAACAAACAACAAAAATTACAAATTAGATCTCTTTAGTAACTTTAAGTTCTTCTAGACATCATTTAGATTAAATTGAGAGCAAATGGAGATTTTTGCTTTAGTTTTCTGCTTCTCAGACTTTTCTTTTATATAAATTCTTTAGTAATTTTTGAAGTTTCTTCTCAGCTTCTCAGCTTTACCATTTTTAATTACAACTAAAGCTATTAAGACATTTTTGTTAATTGAAATAATATATGTAAATAATAATATATAAATATTAGATGAGAACTAAAACTATTGTTCATAACTTTTTTTTTGTTATTTCTTTTTTTGATTTATCTTTTCTTACAAGAGTAATTACAGTTTAAAACAAACAAAAAAAAAAAAAAAAAAAAAAAAAAAAAACCCCTAAACTAAAACTGGGGCAGGGTTATTATAAAAACTGACAATACAGTTAAAATGAAAAGAAAAAAGAACTTGAAATAAACTAAATGTTAACTGAAATAAAACATTTCAGACTAAAAAATATAAAATATAGACTGTAAAATGTAAAAATTAACTTATTTCAGCTCGTAGTTGATGTACTAAATTAACTTATATAATAATTAACTATATATATATATATATATATAGCAGGTATATAAAAAGAACAAAATATAATTCCTAAAACTTTAACTAAAATTAAAATGACAATGTAAAATATAAAAACTGATTCAAAATATTAATAATTATAATAGTATCTAAATAATAAAATAAAAGCTACTTAAATATATTAGTAAAAGCTATAATAGTATATAAAAATATTAAATTGTTAATTACTAATTTATATACATGTGTGTGTGTGTGTGTATATATATATATATATATATATATATATATATATATATTTTTTTTTTATTTTTTTTTACTTTTTGCTGTTATGTCTTTTTTTAAATTCTCTTTTATTATGAGAATAATTGTAATTAATTACCATTGAAAACTCCAATAAACAAAGTACTCAAACAACAAGTGAACTAAAACTGAGGCAGGGTTATTATAAAACTGCAAATAAAATTAAAATTAAATGTATTAAAGAATACATTTAACATTCAAGTAACATTTTGTTACTTGAAATAAACTAACTGAAATATATTTCAGACAAAAAATATTTCAAATATAGACTATAAAATATAAAAAATAACTTATTTGAGCTAGTTGTTTGTATATATACACTAGCAGCTATTACAGCTCCGCATAATCTGGGCCTAAATTCATTGTATTCTAAACTTAATTGGCAATCAATTGTTGAAGCTATTAAGGTGTGCTGACCC
>JAHKKF010535063.1:0-19755 GCA_019740295.1 Labeo calbasu | reverse complement strand
TTCATTGTATTCTAAACTTAATTGGCAATCAATTGTTGAAGCTATTAAGGTGTGCTGACCCAAAAATCTTTTAAAAACCTGGGCCAAGTTTAAACCAGGAACCAGACATCACAGCTGGCAAAGGGGCATGTCTGACTTTGACATGTATCGCCATTATTATGTAATCAAAATGAAAATTATTATTGCTGCTCTTCAGTGATAATGTCAAGTTACTTTAATGTATTTGCACCAAAAAATGATAAGGATTTATGCTGAAATCGTCCAAAACCACACTTTGCCAGGGGAGTATTCTATATATATATAGATAGATAGATAGATAGATAGATATAGATAGTATGTATATAAAAAATAAATAAAATTCCTAAAACCTTAACTAAAATGAAAAAGAAAATGGAAAATATAAAAACTGATTCAAAATTTTAGTAACAACTATAATAGTATCTAAATGATACTAAAATAACACACGAATCTGAAGTAAAAACAAACAAAAAAACAATGTCAAAATCACATAAAATTACTATAAAATTAAAAAACTAGAAATTTAGCTAAAATACAATATAAAAAATATAAATAAAAGCTACTTAAATATATCAATAAAAACTATAATAGTATATAAAAATATAAAATTGTTAATGACTAATTTAGATTTTTTTTTGTTATGTCTGTTTTTAATTCTCTTTTATTATTGTAATTACAGTTTATAACTCCAATAAATAAAGTACTCCAAAAAAAAAAAAAAACACAAATAAAAAATGGAACTACAATTGAGGCAGGTTTATTATAAAACTGTACATTTATTATAAAACTATTAAAAAAAAACAGTTTTGTTATTGAAATAAACTAAATATTAACTGAAATAAAAACATTTCAGACTAAAAATATAAACAAAACAAAACAAAATTTCTAAAACTTTTACTAAAATTAAAATTAAAATGGAAAATATAAAAACTGATTCAAATATGAATAACAATTATAATCGTATCTGATTAATACTAAAATAACACAAACTGAAGTAAAAATTAATTTTACTTTTTTAAAAAATAATAAAAATGTCAAAAGCACATAACAAGTACTAGAAATTTAACTAAAATAATATAAAAAGAAAAGCTACCTAAATATATTAATAAAAACTACAATAGTACATAAAATATTAAAATAACACTTGTGCGAGTCACAAAAGTCAGTGGACTCAATAAGAGCTCAAACATTCCTCACCAAACTCTAATTAATTGAACTCTATTAATTATTAAGCACGTTGAGGAGCAACATCCTGAATTTGATGCTCATATAAAATATGAGATGAAATATGAGATGACAGAGCAATAAAACTCTTTCCAGACAAACACTTGTGTTGTGCATATGTCGGAGAGGTTTCATTTCACCGTCAGTCATTGCTTCTTTATCGTGCGTTTGCTCCTCGGTGAACATGTCAAAGCATGTGTTTGCTGGATCTGTCAAAGTAGCTGCTCACGAGCGTCCTGTCCTTTAAAGGACAAAAGTTGACACCGATCGAGCGTGGCGGGGCTAAAGAGATAATGAGACGGTTGCAGAAACGCCGCAGGACCGGAGCCATGTGGTGAGCGAAGGTGCCGGGTTTCAGGTGCTCGGTCTCCTCCGCGAAGGGCTTTATGTTGGTCTTTCTGAAGGCTGGAGGGGATGGAGGGCTCTGGAGGTACAGTGTAACAGCAGGTGCAGGATGGTTGCTCTTGAAAGGGCAGCATGCATTATTAAAGGGCCACCACCTCTTTGGTTACTCTTGCATCTGTTATGAAATAGTGGCATGTGTTTGGCTGGTCAGACGCATGCATGTCTGGCAGAGAGAGTGAATGCGGTCGGCCAATCAAAATAAAGAGCATTCAAAACATATCATGTTGAATTCGAGGTCAGGTGTCGTCCGTATGTTCTCCAAAATGGCGACTGCATTTATGTGTCTGTTATGAATGAAGTAGTTTATTATAGTATTTAAAACAAAAATTAATACTAAAACACCATTAAAAAAATAAATAAAAATAACATTACAATATTACCTAAAAAAAATGAATTATATATATATATATATATATATATATTTATTTATTTATTAAAAATTAACCTTTTTTTCATCTAGTTGCCAGGACATCACTTCTCATTTTCATTTCATAACAAAAAATGAAATAAAATTAATAACAACTATATAGAATTTTTAAATTAAAGTAATAAAAATTATGAAAACACTATAGAATTACTAAACCTAACTAGAATTAAAATGAAAACAAAACAATAAAAAGATAAAGATAAAAAGATTAAATAAATTTAATTTAAAATATTAATTAAAAACTATAAAACTGTCAATGATACTAAAATGGCTTTAATTTTCAAAGCATTAAAGGAATAAATTATTTAATAAATAAAATATTTCTTTAATGAAACACAAAAAAGAAAAAAAGGCATAAAATATCTTTAAAAATTCATATAACTTGTCCAAATCTTGAAGTCATATGCTAAATTATGAGGAACAAGACTGAAATTTAAGCTGATATTTTGCATAAAGAAAATTGTAACCAATGATGTTGATTTTTTTACTACTATATGTAATTATATATATATATATATATTTTTTTTTTTTAATTAATTAATTTATTTTTTTTATTGCATTACAGTAATGAGATAATGAGGTATTTTCCTCATGCATTATGGTAATGAAAATTCTGAACAAAATTCATTTAAAAGGCATAGTTCACCCAAAACTGATGAGATCATTTTTATTTTCAGGTGAAATATTTATTTAAATATAATTTGTGCTTGTGTTAAAAAAAATGCACCTTTATACATCAGTGGCAGTTGCATAAACTGGTCTTAAAAGTTAAAATCTTAAAATATCTAAAAAAAAAAAAAAAAAAAAATCTAGTCTTAATTTCATCTATTTTTTCTATTCTTACTAGTCTCTATTTTTATTTATTTATTTATTTGTTTATTTATTTTTTTGAAGTATTTATAGATCATGTAGTATTTGTTGAACTACTTTTATGCTTATTTAAACAAACGAACAAAATAATAATAAAAAAAATAAATAAAAATTGCACCTTTATACAAGTCAGACCAGTGGCCGGTTGCATAAACTAGTCTTAAAATTTAAAATCTTAAAAAATCTGAGTAAAGACTAGTCTTACAAGTTAGTTCTCTAATTTTTATTTTTATTTTTTATTAATTTTGTGTACCTATTTGTTTTGTTTTTTGTTGGTTTTTTTTACATTTTTGAATGTAATGTGAATTTTTGTTGAACTACTTTTGTATCTTCATTTTTTTTTAATTTTTTTATAAATTAGTAATATTTCATGAACTACTTTTATGCTTATTTAAAACTAAAAAAAATAAAATAAAAAATAAAATAACATTGCACCTTTATACAAGCCAGATCAGTGGTCCTTTGTATAAACTAGTCTTAACAATTAAAATCTTCAAAAATCTGAAAACAGACTAGTCTTAAAAGTTAGTCCTCTAATTTTTATATTTACATTTTTAGACATTTTTGAAGTATTTATAGTATTTGTTAAACTACTTTTTATGTTTTTATTTTTTATTTTTTTATTATTTATATTTATATTTTTATTATTTGTATTTTATTTATGTTTTTTTTTTTTCAAGTTTTTATAAATCAGTAGTATTTGTTGAACTACTTTTATGCTTATTTAAATAAGCAAAAATAATTATCGACTTATATTTCAGAAGACTTGGAGAAGTTACATGAATTTCTTTATGATCTTTCATGATGTTTTTGTTTCTGCTTTATCCATTGTTTTTGGTGCTTGTCCGTATAAATCAGCTACTAAAGGATGACAAAATTCATTTTGGGTAAACTATTTCTTTAAAAAATGTATATTTTACAAACCAATTTTTGACATACAGTAAAAGTATAGACATATAAATGAATGTGCACAGCAGCTCAGATGATTTGATGAGAAATGTTAGAGCTCACATATCTTCTCCATCCACTGCTATACTGCAGAAACAATTGAGATATCTCACAAGCGATTTTTCTCTAAACTCTTGTGTTTAAGATTCATCGTGCACGTTCCATTAGCAGATCTAACCAGCACCAGCAGATGGGCAGTGCATTATAAAGGGCACATGTCTGTCCAATACATCAGGACCTCTTCTAATGAAACGTATCTCCTTAGCTAAGGGAAGCCTTTTTGAAAGCCATCCAGAGGCAACCTAAACCATCTGCTCCTCTGCCGCTGCCAGCATCGCCTACCGCTCCTTCTGTTCTCGGCTGTAACGCAGCGAGATCGAATCTGCCTCGCACATACGAATGGAATAGAGGTGAAACAGAGATCATGGTGATTCTATTGTGACATCCTTATTTAGAACAAAAGCTTTCAGAGCTGCGACTGGTTTTTGCATTATTGCATTATTATTTGAATGATGTAAAGACGATCACTTAGTCAGTGACTTACCAGACAGCGGTCTCGTTTAAAGGCGCCTTCTTAAGTTTCAATACGCCTTCCAAGACCTCAAAACATCACATCTGATGATCTGGAAAAAATTAAAGTGAGCTTTAGACTAGATAACTAAACAAATATTGAAATTGATAGTCCCTAATGTTAAATCACATGCTGTTATTTGCTGAAGGGAAACTTACAGAAAAATTCACCATTTTTCTTCCATGCAATGACATTTCTTAATTATGGAGTCGCACACATGAAATGCAAAGAAAACAAAAACAAGATATCATGGCCACAAATGGGGAATTCTTTTCCATGACTTCCATTATTAATTAATTCCCTTGTTCCCTCATTTAGGGCCACATTTTACTAATTCATTCCCTCGTTTAGAAACTAATTAGTATACTGTATAAAAAAAAAAAAAACATGCAAAAAAACTAAAAAATTAAATTAATAAAACAATTATTGGAGTATGTTTTACTAGAAAATACTATTTTAGTTCTACTTCAAAATTTTGTTTAATTCAGTGCATCACTTGCTGTTTCTTTGTAATTAATTGTGAAATTTGCTACCAAAAACACTAAATAAATACAGCATAACCACAAATTAATAATAATTTAATAAGTTAATACTAAATATTTTTTATTGATTTAATTTAATTTATTGAAGTAATAATAAATTAGTAGTATTTGTTGAACTACTTTTATGCTTAATTAAAAAATTAAAATAAAAAACTTTGCACCTTTATGCAAGTTACACCAGTGGCCGGTTGCGTAAACTAGTCTTAAAAGTTAAAATCTTAAAAAATAAGAAAAAAGACTAGTCTTAAATGTTAGTCCTCTAATTTTTTTTTTTCATGTAGATCCTATAGTATGTATTGAACTACTTTTTATATATTTTTCTTTTTTTAATTTTATTTATTTATTTAGAAATATTTATAGATCAGTAGTATTTGTTGAACTACTTTTATGCTTATTTAATTAAAAAAAGTTATCAGCTTAAATTTCAGTCCTGTCACTCACACAAATGATCACATGGCTTCAGAAGACTGTAGAAGAAGTTAGTTTAGTACGTTTTACGAGAAAATACTATTTTAGCTTTTCAACTTCAAAATTTTGTTTAATTCAATGCATCACTTGCTGTTTCTTTGTGAACATTTTTTTTTACAATGTACACTAAATAAATACAACATAACCACAAATCAATAATAATTTAATAAGTTAATAAAAAATTTTATGCTTAATTAAAAAAAAAAATCATGAAAATAAGAAAAAAGACTAGGCTTAAATGTTAGTTCTCTAATTTATTTGATTTATTTATTTATTTTGAAGTATTTATAGATCGGTAGTATTTGTTGAACTACTTTTATGCTTATTTAAATTTAAAAAAAAAATGATCAGCTTATGTTTCAGTCCTGTCACACACAAATTATCACAGGTCTTCAGAAGATTTGGAGTTTTACGAGAAAATACTGTTTTAGTTTTTCTACTTCAAAATGTTGTTTAATTTCATCACTTGCTGTTTCTTTGTAATTACTTGTGAAATTTACTATCAATTTCTTAGTGATTTTTTTTTACAATGTACACTAAATAAATACATCATAACCACAAATTAATAATAATTTAGTTAATAAGTTAATAATAAATAATTTTATTGATATAATTTATTTTTTGTTTTATCTTTTAAAATATAAATTAGTAGTATTTGTTGAACTAATATTATGTTTAATATTAATAATAATTAATAATAATAATAACAATAATAATACTCATAATAATAACAATAATAATAATTATTATTGTATTAAGATCAAATAGAACTAAAATTAAAAAAACGCTGTGAAAAATAAACATTAACAGAAATAAAATATTAATTTAAAATATTAAATACTTTTTGGAATATTTAATATTCATAATTTAATATTAATTTTATAACCATTTTATTGATATTTAATATTAGCATTTTTTTAATAATAACATTTATTTTGCCAAGGAAGCATTTCTTCTTTTTATTTAGATTGATCTACTAAAATAGCTTAAACTAAAACTGAAATAAATTAAAAAAGTATGTAGATTATACAAATATTTTTAAAAATTACAAAAACACTCAACTAAATTACTAAATTAAATAAAAAAAATATATATATATAAAACTATTCAAACTATTAATAAACACTATAATCGTATCTTAGTTATACTAAAATAACACTGCTTAGTAAACAAGATCTCAAACAATGGATTCAGATAAGTCTTGGTTCCTGCTAAGGCAGTATATGAAGGTATAAGGACACAGCCGTAGACATTCAGAGCTCTCTTTTCGGCCCTAATGCTGATTTCTCAAGATATAACTCAAAGGATCATGCTGCTGTAAAACACAGATGAGGAACAGAATATGACAAATGCCTCTCTAGCATTTCAAAACATGACAGTGGGGAATATCATCGCTGGTGGTTGAGCGAAATCCTACACGAATGTAATAGCCAATCATTTCTGCTCATGGAGTGGGCGTGAGGCTCATCAGTCTGGAGGACAACTTCAAGCAGAGCTGATTAGAAATGAAAGTAGGCCATGTCGTCTGGCTCGCAGCAGCCCCAGTAAGACCAGAGCAAAGCCACATGGCCAGCAGATCGCCAACAAAGGGTTAGTGGCTCTCCTTCCCCTCCTCCATTGCTCGACCCTGATTGGTGGATTCCCAGACCAGTTGTGCATTAACTACAGCAAAACAGCCCCACGACACCACCGCTGTCACAGCACATTAGACACATACACAGGGGAAAGTGGAACTTTCTATGGTTTTCTCATGGCCGTTTATCATGATACAAAAATTCTCTTTCAAAATAAAATGCTGTTCTTTTGAACTTTCTGTTCATCAGAGAATCCTGAAACATAAAGAGATTTTGGACTATCGTCTTTATCGCAGCTACACACTTTGCTATGTTACATGGTCACGAAAACATATGGTTTGCATGCATTTTTAAGCATTGTGGTTCTAAAACATGATTATAAGCCGTTGGAATGCGATCAGCAGCGAAAGAGAACTCATTTTGCTATATGCACGTGAAATATTGAACTGAGTTATTCTTGCTGCTTTATAGCCATTGAACAGTTGAACATTAAACATGCAAATACACTCGAAAACGCAGTAATTTAGGTCTTATATGAAAGCTAACAGCTGAGAAAGAAAACGTGTGTAATAATATATTGGAGCTGGGTAGCTCTTAAAGTGACAGCAGTCTAATATTTCTGCTGTCTGTCATTTATGTTAATCAAACAACAAAAGAGAAAAAAAAACTCTCACTGCTCTTGACTTTATCACTTTTGTAACTTTAGAAGAAATATATATTTAATTTACACAGTGAAGAATATGCAGTGTTTTTATAATTTGATTAGTTCACTTCATACAATGTATGTTGCATTTCTTATTTGTTTGTTCTACTGTAGTTTTTTTGTCCTATTGTTTAAGAAATTGGTTTCTTATTCTTATTTAATCGCTTAATCGCTGACTGTTTACTTGTTTTCAGTTAGTTTTTTTTTTTTTTAAATTTAGGCTAGTATTGGCTAGACAAGAATTATGAAATTGCTATGGTATCAAAAATTTAGATATTATAAAGACCTTATTTAAAGCTAAAATAACTATATTGTGATATATATCATTACTGTGAAATTACTCGTATTGTGATATAAGATTTTGGTCATATCACCCACCCTTAGTATTACGGTTTGCACAAAAATATGAAGCAACACAACTGTTTTCAGCATTAATAGTAATAATCAGAAATGTTCCTTGAGCAGCAAATCAGCATATTAGAATGATTTCTGAAGGATCACTAAAGACTGGAGTAATGATGCTGAAAATTCTGCAAAATAAATTATATTTTAAAATATATTCACACAGAAAACAGTTATTTTAAATTGTAATAATATTTCACAATATTACTGTTTTTACTGTATTTTTTAACAAATTAATGCAGTCTTTATGAGCAAAAGAGACTTTTTTGAAATATGTTTTAAAGAAGTAAATAAATACTTTGCTCTTTATTCTGATCTCACAATTCTGATCATTTTTAAATTCTTAGTTTATAGCATGCAAGTGGGAAATTTCTCTAAATCCTGAGTTTATATCTCACAGTTCTGACTCTTTTTTAAATTTTGAGTTTGCGGGTCGCAATTATGGCTTCTTTTTCTCAGAGTTTCTCAGCAATTCTAATTTTTTTATTTTATTTTGAATTTACATTTAGCACGTTTCTCATTAGAATTCTGAATCTGAGTTAACGTTTAACAGTTTACATTTTTTAATATGAATTCTGAGGTTACATCTCACAATTGAGACTTTTCCCCTCAAAATTGTTTTTCAGTAATTCAGATTTTTGTTTGTTTTTGTATTGAATTTACATGTTACTATTCATCATTCTGAGTTTATATCTTACAATTTTTGTTCCCTGAATTTGTAAGTGTAAAAATAAAAATAAAATAGCTCAACTAGTTCAAATAGTTTAAACTTAAAATAATTTGTTACCCTGCTGACTTAAAATTTTTAGTCAACTTGAAATTTTAAGTTACTTAATGATAATTTAAGTGACAACTGGAATATTTTAGTTGACAAACTAAAAATTTTAAGTCAGTAAGGTAACACATTTTTTTAAGTTGAAACAACTTTTTTTTCAGAGTCTGAAATGTAAGATGTAAACTCACAAATGCAAAGAAAAAACAGTGAAATTTGAGAAAAAAATAACTCTGTGTTCCGTGTTGGAAATGAGTTTGATCAAAACGTGTTTGGTGGGCCGCTGTTAAGGGTCGATGCACGTGTTTTTCAGGGGCGATGCCGATACCGATTATTACAAATCAAGAAGACCGGTAACCGATATTTTGAATTGATATATATGTCTGGTGTAAAAATGAGAAGTAATGTCAAAATGAAGAATAGCAAGGGCTCTGACAAAAACTTTTAAATTATTTTATCAGAAAATTAGTTTTGAAAATGACCGACACCGATAACCATAAAGATTTTTAATATCGGTGCCGATAATCGGTCGAGCCCTAGCCAACACTGCACATAAAATAGATATTGCATCCTCTGACATATTGTCCATATAATGCAACACAGATTAGCAGTTTCATTTATGATTGCATGGACAGAAAACAACGTTATAGATGTAGAAATACTGCCTCAATAGTAATTCAGTAAATTTTAGATATTGCCGACAGTCCTTGAAAGCCTGAACATCCTGCAGGCACTCACTGTTTTTCTACAAATTGAAGTTTTTTTTTTTCCCCTCTAAGCTGGTCATGTGTTTTTTCTCCTGAGTAATGTTCAGCGACACTGGATTAAAACAGTCAACTGCTGGAGATTACCCAAGCATACGCTGTAATCTGATTCCCTCTCACATGTTCATTCAGAATTCGATTGCCTGGACTCCAGCCTGTCTTCTTCGTTTTTGTCAACCTTAATGGACGGTCGCCGCTGTATCATTGAGCGGTTGCCTCTAAATTGCATTACGCTTAAAAACACACGAGTGAATGACAATGGCGCAACCTCTCACCTGGGGTCATTAGACTCTGATGGCTTGTGTAGCGAATGAAAAGCCTCTAGGTTTGTGGGAGTTATAGAGTGAAACCTATCCCTCCGCTCGGTAATGACTTAACACAGTCTTTCCTGAAGGTATGACCATTATGGACCTATTTTTAGCCTTCAAAACCCTTAACTCGCCCAGTGAATGAAACAAAATCTGTTCTCCCTGGAGATGGAGAAACTCAATTGCTCGAGTAAGATGAAATTATGAGGGGAAAAAAATGTGGAGATCACTAAAATGTTTTATTTTGCATCCTCCGTTTTTTTGATGTTGCTCATTACTCACCTTGTAATGCATTCACACGAAATAGACCAATAAAATAATGCTTGAGATTTTGACAGGATTTATGACACCCATCATGACACCCTAGCTGATAATGAAGCGCAGCTTTCTATTAAAGATCATCATGTCCGGACTTGCCAGTCACATCAGCCCTGAAAAATGCACAAATGTCTTGTTATATGCCATCATATGATGCATATGCATAACATATATATGTTAAGTTATATACACTGATTTGAGTTATATAAATAGACTGTTCGTCATATTTAGCATAAATTAGTTTAAATTAATTCCAAAAAAATACAATGAAAATGTAATGTAAACATAAAATAATAATATATATAATTTTTCAAACATTTACAAATTTCAATTTTTTTTTACAAATTACAATTTTGAGCCCCTAATACCACCCAGATTAGTGATTAATTTTAATTGCAGTATATACATAACCTCTAAAATGTACAGATAAATGTACAATGACAATTATTTTAATCAGAATATACATCTATATATTTTTAATGTCAACGTTTAAATTAATTGCATTAATTAAATATTCTATGAACTTAGACTTCATACAGTTAAACCAAAAAATATTTTTTTTTATAGTGAGTGGAGGACACTATATTTCATTTGTGTAAGTGAGAATAGCGAAATACAGTAAACTGTGACATATTATACCCAAAAACTCTTCATACAGTGAACTATCAGTAAAACTGTTAAAAAAAAATTGGGACCAAAAATTGTTTAGACACCATGTTTTGCTTTCTTTAATTTTCTTTAATTGCTAATTTAACTAAAAATAAGTTTAATGTAAGTACTATTACTATAACTAAGTACTAAAATAACAAATTATGAAATGAAATAAAATAAAGCTGAATAGAAATACTTTTTTAAAAAATGACAAGTGCAAAAATTTGTAAACTTTTAATACAACTTAAATTAAAATGAAATTAAAAAAATAAAATTCAGAATATAAATATATACTACAAATAATAATAATAATAATAAAATACACATTCAGTATAAAGAAAAAAACTGGTAATTTAATAAATGGATGTCCTTTAAATAAAATCTGAAATAATTTTACAATAAGTACTATATTTTAATAGAACAGTTTAAAAGTTTAATATAAGTACTAATACTATAAATAAGCACTAAATTAACAAATTAAAAAAATGACTGTTTCATTTTAAAATATAATATATATAAAATGTTAATGCAACATTTTTACACTACAGATTGAACAAAATTAAGTATTGATAGTTGTGCAAACAGTTTGGTTACCTTTGTATCAAAGTTATCTGACACAGTTTAGAGTTCTTGTCATATTTTATTAACATTTTCTAAAGTATAGCGAATAAACTCTGATGATGTGAGAATTGCTGAAGCTGTTTGAATACATTTTGGTTTGACTGTACATGTAAACTGCATGCATTTTAGATGCTGCCAATACATTAATAACATATGTTTAAGTTTGCAAACATGCAAAAATGCTTGTGTACCAGAGCTTTATATCTAAATAGATTTGTTTATTAATGAGATCACATTGGATATTGAGTCACAGTATATTAAAGAGATTAGAGTAGTACACTGCAGATTGTTAGCTGATCCACTTGTAATTTTTTAGCATGTCATTTTTGGTTGGAAAAACAGTCAGTGTCTGAAAAAAAACCTTTCTGTCTTACACTTTTGGTGTAGGCAAGATCCAAAAAGATATAAAAACACTCATCTCATCTCAAGTGACAATGGAAAAACAGCTATAAAAATAATGCAGCTAAAACAAAAATATATATATGACTTGCAAATTTTCTCTCTCACCATTGTCAGGTGTGACAAAAAGTTAATTTTGTATCTTGGGTGTAAGTCTTCATTCACAAGGTCATCTGTGAAATGCATACTTGTATTTCGATGACTGCGATGTGCCACATTGTCTTAATTATTGATGGTGGAAATAGGAATCTAATGAAATTTCCATCATCTTGAAAGGGGAACTGCGTTTCGATCAAGAGCCATTTATGTGCAGGCAAGTGCGGCAGATGCCGAGTCAATAATATACTGTCATTATTAGCTTTGTTCTGTTCATCTCTTTGCTCTCAGTATCACAGCGAGAGCAAATGACGGGTTAGTTTCTCAATAACATGCAGCTCAAAGAGCAATGACTATTTTAAAATTAAAGTAATTGATGAAACCATGCTGGTCCCAGTACAGTTAACTGGGAGGAATTAGTCGCTAATTTACTTATGTTGATACTGGTGAAGCTGTTGTTTTAGAAGGGAAGTTTGGTGACAGATTGCCATTTTAATTAGTGACAGATTTCATATATCAGACAATATTTGGCCAGTTAGAGATTATACGGGCACCGGCTGCTAATCCTTCCGCTTTTGTTGACTAACAGAAGTGTTAATTCCTTACTGTATCCGTCCCAAAAATCTGATGACACTCTTGTCAACGGATTAACATTTTTGCTTTTCAGTATTTCTTGTCAATTTTAGTTCGATTTTTAGTTTGAGTACTGTACAGTACAGTAAGTGTTAATTCGATTTCAGCAATCTTGTGTACATCAGTGTTATTAACTAAAACTAAAGCTAATAAAAACAGTTTTCAGTAATTTAAATAAGATATCAAATTCAAAATCATACAAAACTTAAAAAAATAGAAATGTTCAAATAATAGATATTTTTATATTTATAAATATGTATTTATTTTATTTCACTTTTTATTTCAAAACATCTAAAAGTAAGTTTAATATACTGTTACTATAAATAAGTACTAAATGAACAAATTATAAAATGAAATAAAATAAAGCTGAATGTAAATACTTAAAAAAGACAAAAGTGCAAAACTTTTCAAAGTTCAAAAAAAAATCTGAAATAATTTTAGAATAAGTACTATATTTTAATTTAACCTACTAAAAGTAAGTTTAATATAAGGGCTATTACTATAAATAAGTACTTAAGAAAATTATAAAATGAAGTACAGCTGAATAGAAATAATTAAAAATGACTAAAGTGCATCACAAAATTACTAAAACTTACACTATAATTAAAATAAAAAAATAAAATAAAAGTTAATTCAGAATATAAATTAATACTATAAATAATGCTAAAATAATGTCCAGATACAGTATATAGAACAAAATACAGTTCATTTAATAAATGGATGTCCTTTAAATAAAGTCTGAAATAATTTTAGAATAAGTACTATATTTTAATATAACTATTAAAAGTAAATTTAATATAAGTAGTATTACTATAAATAAGTACTAAATTAACAAAGTATAAAATGAAATAAAATAAAGCTGAATAGAAATACTTAAAGACAAAAGTGCAACACTTTTCAAAGTTTGACTAAAACTTAAACTAAAATTAAAATAAAAAATAAATAAAAAATAAAAGTTAATTCAGAATATAAATAAATACTATAAATAATACTAAAATAATGTCTGGAAACAGAACAAAACACAGTTCATTTAATAAATGGATGTCCTTTAAATAAAATCTGAAATAATTTTAGAATAAGTACTATATTTTAATATAATTATAAATGTATTATTACTATAAATAAGTACTTAATTAACAAATTATAAAATTAAATAAAATAAAGCTGAATAGAAATACTTAAAAATGACAAAAGTGCATCACAAAATTACTAAAACTTAAACTAAAATTAAAATAAAAAAATAAAATAAAAGTTAATTCAGAATATAAATTAATACTATAATATATAATACTAAAATAACATCCAGATACAGTATATGGAATAAAAAATAGTCCATTTAATTAATAAATGTCCTTACTTATGGCATGACTGGTTTAAGGAAGCTGAATTTATGATATATTATTGCATATCTGATTCATTGACTCTTAAACTGTTTTGGAGATAAACAGGAGGTGTATTTGACTATTTGTAAGCCTGTTGAGCTGAAAATAGCTGCTCAAGGATAATGCCAAGATGACGGAAAGTGACTCTTTGTGCATTATATCAGCCATCCTGCTCTCTGCTAATGGCTTTTGACCGTTAAAAAGCAGATATCCATCAACTACTAATCACAACCAGATTTTTACATTTTCTGAAGAAAATGTGAGTGCTACTTGTCTTGTTCTGTGTGATCAAGTCAAAACAGTCCTTCAAGTCTATATTGTTTGGTCTCTAGAGACTGTAGATGTGTGATTGGTTTGTAATAGCGTAGCTCTAATAATGCACAGGTTGAATAGGAACTCTTCATACTGTATGTGCATGGAAGAGGTTTAGTCTGTGAGTGAGCGTAGCTGCGTGACAGCTGACAGTTCTATCCTGACTGATGTGCTCAATGCTGAAGCCTAGAAGGAGAGGAAGAGCGTAGTGAGCTGGAAAAACCCTGAGTCGATAAGGTGTCTAAGACGTTTTGTCAGGAGTTTTGGCTCCTTGCCACTGTCCCCTTTGGCTTGCTATGTTGGGGTTTAAGAGATAATTAATATTCAGTAATATTGCTGATTTAACTGCATTGACACTATCGGATTAGAACAACGTTTGGCGACCACTGAAATGGATAATGAAACCGCAACACAGACACTAGCTATATTCCCATACAAAGTGGCGACTTTAAGTTGTGCGCAAAATTAGAATATCGCATAAACCGTGAATAATGCCATGTGTTCAGGAAAATAAAAATCGCAAGACTGTAAACTGCAATGCTGCAAGGCTGTTGCTCCTTTTTCCTACATTATAAATGACTTTTGCCTCAGAGCGTGTAGACAAAATGCAATAACAAATGCTGTCATGTTATCTTGCATTGGGATACCTGATGTTTGGGAACATAATCGTGTGAGACAGTTATCGGAGGTGATTATGCCACATCATTTTGAGGACAGACTTATTGAATTATTAAAGTAACATTTGAGAAGAGGTGCAATGAAATCGGTGCGATCATTACTTCAGTTATCCAGTCACATCATCTGTTGAGGCAACGTCACATGACTTTTTGTTGCACATTAAGGAATTTATTTGATAGCTGTCTTTCCATTATTCACATAGAGACTCAAAGTTTTTTTATGTGCATTGTTGGAAATTATGCACATCTTTGTATTTCCACCTAGAATTTTTTATGTGATATCCTAAAATTTGTATACAGATAGGTGGATGGAAACATAGCTACAGTTACTGAACAGATATGAATCAACATTGAACTAAACCAAGATAAATAAGAACACTTTTTGAAACCTGAAATTGAAGTGTTTTCATAATTGATGAACTTTGCAACATTGACACTGCTACCAAACTGAATTGAATCAACTTTGAACTAAATTGAGCTAAATAATGAATGATTCATGTTCAGTGCATGCTTGCAAAGCAAATATTTCTCTCTAGACAGAAAGTAGTACGGTTAACAATACTAGATGATTTTTGATGTTTGGTAAAAAAAAAAAAAAAAAAAAAAATATATATATATATATATATATATATATATATATATATATATATATATATATAACCAGATTAATGAATCTAATTAATTGCAAAAAAAATCTTGACTGTAAAAAGATTTTTTTAAAGCTAATTTTGTGTTGCTTTAGGAAGAAATATTTTATTTGATTCAACATAAAATTTATTACACATAAATATTTAGGCTGCAACGGCCTAACATAAGCTATGAAACATAAAAGAAGATAATTTGAGAAACATCTCAGTATTTTTTTATTCACATAATGAAAGTCATTGATGACCAAAACAGCTTTGTTACAAACAGTCTTCAAAATACCTTCTTTTATGTTTTATAAAGACATGAGGGTGAGTAAATGATGATAGAATTACATTTTTTGTGGTGAACTATCCCTTTATTGTTTTTTTTTATTATTATTATTATTATTATTATTTTAATGAAATGATACTCTAAATGAGAAACTAAATCTGCCAGCAGGTGGTGATAAATGTCTTTATGAGTCATTCATTCATTCGTTTCGATTCGTTCAAACAGCTGATTCATTCAGGAATTAAGTAAATGGCTCTCTTTGAATCATTGATTCACACGATTAGTTTAAAATGCTGATTCATTCAGAAACTAAACACCGCTGTGTTGGTCGGAGACGTGCAGCAGTTCTGCTGTGGCTTCAAAGGTAATACGTTCTCTTCAAAATTGAGCAAAAACACACAATATGGTGTTTAAAATATAACACAATTTCAATCTTCTTATTTACTAAACTGTTGTATAAAATCAAATTTAAGCTTGATAGATCTGGACAAAATCAGCATTCGTGTCATAACTGCATAACTGGCATAACTGTATTTATGGAGTTGTTGCCCTGCATCGTATTTGTTAACCACCAAAAAAATGCAAAGCACAACCAGTGAAGTCTGATTCACAAATGACTTTCATGAGCTAGTTTCCTAGTAATAATTGGTCTCAAAAAAGGGAGTTAATTTGTCTGGTTAGCTTTGGCAGTTGAGCAACAAAATGCATCCTTCTCCATTAACGACCATTCAAAAGTAGCCGTGCATTCTGACAAAACATTTGTTAAATTGTGCTGTTAACAATGACGGTTTTCGATGTTGAATGTGGCAGCCGAGAAACCGTTATAAGAAAATGCTTAAAAAAAGGATGCTGTAATGTACAGATTAAAGGTTATTTGTCGCCTGACTTCTTTGTAACATGAAGCAGGTTACTGGATACTTCAGTGCTAGAGACAATACCACCAGCACCATCCTGCTCAAGGGTTAACGGCAGTAATCTCTGGGGGGCTCTTAAGTATTTAACACGGGTATCTTTCCTATCTGGAACTTGAGAAGAGTCTGGATACGTGCTATTCCTGTAATATTCTGTGCGTTATTGTTTTGGCAACGAGTCAAACAATATCTACTGCATTAGCACAACACGTCTCTGTAATGAGCAGCAGAGAGGGAAATGAAGGATTTTTGGTGACAGATGGAGAAACAGAAGAAAGAGAGAGAGAACAAAATTGTTCCTTGAATGCTATCATAGATTAGACTGAAGACTGTAATTTTAAAGCTAAAGTGTGTAATTTCTGTCACTAGCAGCACCTAACAAAATTGCAAAAATAATGGCAACCCAAGATAAGGATTTCTGACCAGATTTCTTAAGTTGAAACAGAGTGTAGTCAAAATATCATTGAAATTTCACTTATTAACATCTATGAATTAAAAAAATGGGAAATACACTTTAGTATGTTTTCTTTAGTATTATGATGTTTGCGGGTCAACTATAACTGTTTTTAATACAATTCACCAAAAACCACACTGAAAAATAGTAAATAAATAGCAAACAGATAAAAATTATATTGTAATGAAATTGCAATTTACAAAAACACATTACAAAAATACAACAAACATGAGAATGTAATTAATAAAACTCAATTTAAAAACACATTTAACATTTAATAATTGTATTTAATATTTTGATTTTCACAAACTGCAAATATACTGTACTGTATACGTTAATTCCACCTTTTTTTAAATGTTATCTTATGTTTGTGCTTTTGAAAAGTATCTTTGCTATCTCTGATTAGGCTTATTATTTTGCATTTACGCTTGTTTTGAGCACAAAGCATGTGGTTTCTGCAAACATAATTGTTGCAAGTGTAACAATTATGGAAATGAATGTCTCCGCTTGTGATGGAAATTATACACTTTCATTTTAAATTAGTCACAAAAAGTACACCCTTTACTTTTAAAGGGACAGTTCACCCAAAAATGAAAATTCAGTCAATCATTTACTTACCGTCATGCCATTACAAAACTGTATGATTACCTTTCTTCTGTCCAAAAGAGGAGTGGAGCTGAATTTTTGAGCTGCTTCTCTTCCATATAATGAAATTGGATAGAGACCAAGCATTCTCCATGCCTGAAAAGAACAAAAAAAAACAACAACTTTGAAATATCTAAAACTTAGTCCATGCAACTTTAATATAAAGGCTCCTAAGGTTTTTTTTTTTGTGTGTGTGTGAAGTGATGCCATAAAAAAACATTTTTGGTTCCCCGAAGAACCAAGGAGTGTATACAAGTTATTTTCAAGTCATATAATAGTTTTGTGTGAGGCAAACCAAACAAACTGAATTTACGTTATATCTTATGTTCACCTGAAGTTCAGGAGCTGTTTGTATTTTTAATACTGATGTCTGTGAAGAATAAGAAACCTTGGCAACAAACGGTAACTTATTTGGAATGTTGGAATGTTAATAGCTTTTTCAAAGCCACATTTGAAACATTTAAAAGGTGTTAAATATTTCAAACAAAGAATCTTTGTTAAGCTGCATTTTTATTATTGAAGGTTGTTGAATGGCTGCATTGTTTATCGTAGTGATGCATTGCATAAAATTTGTGGTAAGCTTCACAGCTGTTCATAGTTTTTCATAGTCATAGTTTAACCACAGATGGGATGTTGCATGCCAGAAAATGTAGATTCTTTAGTCTAATTTGACAAGGAATAATTTTTGCCACTAAAATTAAACATTCTGATATGATATGGTGCCCTGAGTTTAAATGCGGCTTCAGACGATCCCAAATGCGGTTTTAAACGATCCCAACCGAGGAAGAAGGGTCTTATCTAGTGAAACGATCGGTTATTTTCATAAAAATAATACAATTTATATACTTTTTAATCTCAAACGCTGCTGTTGTCTTACTCTCCCTGAACTCTGTGTATTCTAGCTCAAGACAGTTAGGGTATGTTGAAAAACTCAGATCGTATTTTCTCCCTCAACTTCAAAATCGTCTTATATTGCTGTTTTACCATTTTTCTTAAGGGTGTTTGCAAAGTTCACTTTGCAAAGACTTGGTCTGAACTTCTGCAGTGATGTAGGTTGATTTTGAAATGATTTTTGAAGTTGAGGGAGAAAATACGGTTGCAGTTTTTTAGAGTTGGGGTACTCTGACTCGAGTCCGGTCTCGAGTACAATTTTTAGGCGACTCTGACTTGTCATGGACTCGGATGCATTTTTACTCGGACTTGACCCAAGTCCATCCGAGTCCAGAGAAAGTTGACGGAAATGTCACTGACTCGATGCATCATCACGAAAGTGATATTTAGTATTTGCATGTATTTTTAAGTCTTGTCCAGTAGGCTACTTGAAAGCCGACGGGTTGAGAATGTTTTACTTACATTAGTTGATTAGTTTTTTGTATTGAAATTATTATTATTTTTAAACATGGTGGCAGTTTCTAGCTTAAAAGAAAAATAATTTTTCTAACATCTTTGCAGCAATAGTTTTAATGGGTCCAAAACCACCTTGGGTCTGCATGATTTTGTATTACAAATTATGTAGGAAAAGTAATAGATTAATATGTGTCAAGAGTGTAACTTAAAAAAATCTACATCATAACATGAGTTCTGACCTACAAAAGACTTTCTTCGTTGCCTTTTTCCCTATCACGCTTTAGAAATCATATATCATAAAATCTCAAAATTCATCCTTTGAAAGGCATTTTAAAATCAGACATTGCATTACCACAGAAAATGTACATCAAAATCATATTACAAAATGTTTTCAT
>JAHKKF010535062.1:16091-27928 GCA_019740295.1 Labeo calbasu | reverse complement strand
TGAGTAGTCCACTATTTTGTAGAGGGTGGTCAAAAAGGCAATTTTCACTTTAGATCCAGAGTCAAGTTACAGGGGGGTAAAAATGACTTCAGAAAGATGGCAGCATCATTACCTCTTTTTTACACAGAGATTGGTAGTTCTATTAGTAAAATCTGTTGACTTTAGCAGTCTTTGATGCATTTTGTGCCAATGGTGACCATTCAAAATTGGGGAAACAGCACTTTTCAAGTTTTTCTCCAAAGTTTGCATGCCTGTTACTGAAGAAGTATTAAAGATTTCTTAATGCCCTTTTAGATAATCATTAAAATGTACACATTTTCAGTGGTCAAAAACCAAATGGGGGTCAGTTTGAAAAAATACGATACTTCTTTTCTTTTAAAGAGGAATGTCTGAGGAACAAATAATCTGGAAACTGGAGATGTATCTCGTTTCCAAGGTTTGCGTGACTTTAACTCAAAAAGTATTAAAGATATTGCAATATGATTTTAGATTCTAGTTCTTCATAAACTTTTCTTTTGGAATCTTAACTTTCAAGACCCTACATTATTCAGTCCCAGAGATACGGGGATCTCAATGAGGCTCCAAAGTGTTGGTCACTTTGTATGCAGCCAATACTTATTTTATTTAAAGAACAATGTCTGAAGAAGAAATAACGTTGAAATTAGAATTGTATCTTGCTTTCCTCTAGCAAAACAATTGCATAGAACCTCCCTCTACAAACAGTGGATTACTCAGTAAATATTCATCCATGACATTTAATATTCTGGCTTTCATCACAATACATGTGTATCTTTCTTATAAATATAAGCAAAATCAAAATTTTTGAAATTCAGTTGATTTGACACGGATTGACCCAGGTCTTAACACTTGTTTTTAAACTGCGAATTTCTTGCAGTACTACTAAAGTTCAGTATCTGTTCTCTAAATGTGATATTATAAAATGGCCATCTACTGGCACTAAAAGAGTCTAGATTCAGAAACATGCTTTTATATATGAATCTTAAGCCTCTAAAGCTTCAATGATCTTATAATAGTTTCAATTTCCTCTATTAATCTTTGAAAGCTGCTTTAGTAATTGCCAAGCACACATACCACTCACTTGCATAAAGCACCTTGCTAGATCTACGGCCGACATACTTCACACAGACGGGTCATTCTAGGAGGTGTTTTTCCAGACACACGAACGGAAACGTATGAGGAGCATTCAAGTTTGTGACAGTAAATTAAGTTCCGGCGACAAAAGCTGAAATCCGAGTCTCGTGCAAGGAGATTGCGATTAGCTTCCAGTGACTTATGTGAATCATCACAGAAATTGCTACATGTGTAGCGTGAAATGCGGGACACAATGGATGCACTGTTTCTCTCAGCACAAGAGATGTAACATGAACCTCCATCCTCTCTGGAAAGTGGTTCAAGTGCACATATTAAGGCCCCTCCTTTCACACAAAGCCCCCTCTTCCAAAGTCCACTTCAAGAGCAGAGGCTTCCTGATAGGACCACTGAGATCCTTCAGTAAGAACAAGGAAAAAATAGCCACTACTGAGAGGCAACATCAGCCAGGCCTTTCAGGGAAGAGAAAATAAATCAATATCATACAAAGATGTTCATTAGTGGTGTCTGCTAAGGCAAGAATCACTTATACTACTACCTTAAGAATTAAACTTTGGCACAAGGGTCAATGACAAACATGAGTGTACAAAATGAAGGAAAGGAAAAAAAACAAAAATGTCTATTCCTTGGAAATATAATCTGTGTTTTTCTCTGCATCTAAACATTACCACAAAGGTGAGTCAACGCAGGGGGCTGCAACCTCACAGGATTGTGGGAGGCAGATGTTTCGGGCTCCAACACAAAAGGTCCTGGGGTCAAAAAGCAGAGTGTTGACTGTTATCAAAACACAACAGTGCGAAAAGCATTCATCACCTAACTATTCAACCAATTGGCCAACAAAGAAAAACAGTTGGTATTAAACACATCCATGTGAATCTTTTTCTTTCCTGAGATGAGTAATAAGGTCATTTACAGGCCATGAGGTGCATTAGCATTGCTTAAACAAAACAGACAATGCCACAGTATACAAGGATAAATGGAGAAACCTCAAGTCTGACCTCACACTGGCACAGTACTTCTGCTCACGGCAAATAGCCAGTAATTGATTAATTATCCAGCGTTCAAAGGCGGCATTTCGTTCACATGTCAACTGAAGCAAACCCATCATTTGTTTTACTATTTCAATGTTTAAACTGTTATTTTTCAAAACGACTTCAGCTTTCAGCTTACGATGGCGTGGTGATCTGCATTTGTGGGATTTATCTATGGGTAACAAATAACCTCCCAGAGGAAAATTATACTGCTCTGAGGTCGCTCTTTCAAATCTCATGAGATTTCACTGGGGTTTTCAGTTATGTTTCATCTACTCACCTGGTTACCCCCACATTTCTTTGGAGTATTACAAGTCTGGTCTAAATCAATAAACGAATAATAAACTCTATGTTATGGCCAGTTCAAAAATTCTATACTATTGTGTCTAAATATGTTTAAAACAAAACACTAAAAACTTAAATCAATCATTATAAATACTACAATTCAGGCATAACACTGTAATGGACTGTATGAATAGATTAAATTTAACATGTTTCTAATTGTGACCCTGGACCACAAAACCAGTCTTAAATAGCGTGGGTGTATTTATAGCCCATACATTGTATGGGTCAAAATGATCAATTTTTCTTTTATGCCAAAAATCATTACAATATTAAGTAAAAATCATGTTCCATGAACATATTTAGTAAATTTCCTACTGTAAATATCTCAAAATGTATTTTTTTATTAGTAATATTCATTGCTAAGAACATAACTTGGACAACTTTAAATTCGATTTTTTAAATATTTAGATTTTTTTTTGCACCCTTAGATTCCAGATTTTCACATAGTTGTATCTCAGCCAAATATTGTCCTACCATGCATCAATGGAAAGCTTATTTATTCAGCTTTCAGATGATGTACAAATCTCAATTTCAAAAAATTGACCCTTATGACTGGTTTTGTGGTCCATGGTCACAACTGTTAGTGCTTAGATTAAATTTGGTCACACTAGATTTTAAGATTCTCACTATTAACTATTAACTACGACTTTTGCCTCAATAAACTCCTACTGCTTATTAATAGTTAGTAAGGTAGTTGTTAAGTTTAGGCATTGAGTATTATTAAGTAATATGGTCATGCAAAATATGTGCTTTATGACAACAGATAAACAGCCAATATGCTAGCAATATGCATACTAATCATCTAGTTAAAAGTTAGAATTGGTCCCTAAACTAAAGTGTTACCTTAATTTTTAAGTGAGCATTAGATGACGGTAAAGGTAAAGCAATCTAAAAGGCAAATGAGTACTGACAGATGACAATAAATAAAGCATATTAATATTGTGTACTAGATATGGTAAAAAAATATATTGTGCATGCATAAAAAAATAGTCATAAATGAGACGACTAGTGATATAGTACAAGCATAAATCTTTCAAATTAACGAGTGCAGCAGTTTTACACATTTAAACACAGTTTGACACATTTTTGAGATATCTTCTAAAGATCTTGAGAAGAAACGTGAGATTACTTTGGACTCAGTAGAAACATCTGAGAAGCTAAAAACTTTAGTAGAAGCCTCCATGTAATCCATGTAGTCTCATTGCTGTCTAGGAGAAACAACAGAGAACAAACGTCGCCTTCCTTATTCCTCTGAGCAAAAAATAAACCCTTCTTAAACTGATGCTTCAATGCAAAATATGGAATTGCAGTATGTTTTCTGTCATACTTATCATAAAAGTGCTTGGCAGCCAGCATCCCTCTTTAAAATTACTGGAGGTAGCATTCTAACACATCTGAACACAGTTAGAGACGTTTTTGAGCTCTCTTCTTAAGATCTCAAGAGAGAACATGAGATTACTGGAGTCTTTTTCTCAGTAGAAACAATGTGGATACCAAAAAAAAAGCCAAAGTCTCCATGTAATCTTACTACGGTCAAGGAGAAACAATTGATAGGGCTTTACAAGAAACGCCGCCTTCCTTGTTTCTCTGGGAAGAATTAAAACCTTCATAAACAGATGCAAAAAATGGAACTGCAGCATACTTTTTTGGCATAAAATAGCTTGGCCGTCAGCATCCCATATTGGGGGGAGTATACCTGGTGAAATTGCATGGGAATAGGTGCCCAGACTACGAAGTAGGATCTCTTGAAAGTCATTTGAATGTAAATGTGGCAGCTGTTGTTCCTGATCCCACTTTTAGAATACACAATGTCCAAGCCCACTGGAGTGAAGAAAAAGCTTTTCTTTCCTCCAACTGTGTGAAAAAACTGTCGTCTA
The DNA here is from genome assembly GCA_019740295.1 of Labeo calbasu. Lineage (NCBI taxonomy): Eukaryota > Metazoa > Chordata > Actinopteri > Cypriniformes > Cyprinidae > Labeo > Labeo calbasu. The sequence continues at coordinate 23,565 of JAHKKF010535062.1, read as the reverse complement.
GAGAAAAGCTAGAGTCACATTTCATAAAAACACAGAGCTACACTTCACATTTAAAAAGTAATGCCACAAAGCCCTGACAGCTGCGTAGCCATACCAAGAATGTGTCTCCTTCAATGAGAATTTTCCTAAGATTAACCAAGTTTCACTAAAGAAAAGGAGAGAGAGAAAATTCCCTCATTCAGCAACTCGCAGCCCTCATTCAGCAAATCGCGACTGCTCAGTTGACCAGTCACCGTTCAGTGATTCTGGAAATGAAGAGCGCTACTGCATTTTTCCCCCTCCTTCTCCCAACTTTCAAGTCCAATAAAACGTTGCTATCTCGACAGGCTGCCATTAGCCGTACGTACGATAAATCACAGCTTGACAGACTGCAGCTTCGACTAAACATAATGCTCCGGGCAAGCAAATACACCCCCTGCACCCTATGCACTCATCATCGCCATTAATAGCGTTCATGTTGAGAAGGTGAACGGAAAGGCTGCGTTCGTAAAGCCCAGCTAATGCACCAACTGTACCGAGTGACAGTGATTTATACGCCGTCTGAGAGGGACAAAGCAAAGCTCTGGTCGTTTGAGCGTGCGAAAATTAGCGGATTCCTCCCAAAACAAGCGACCGTGACAATGAGCTTCATTTACAGTAAGATCTACTCTTCCTGTCAGAGCGACACGCCATTTAAACAAACAGAGGTGGAAAACAATGATGTATTGTTTTGATTGAGGTACTGTAGTGTCGCAAGCGAGACCTTTCTGAGTGCTAATTACCGGATGCCACGGAAGCTGTTGGTTGTTTGTCTTTGCAGGATTTCAGGAAAAGTGTTACATCAGGCAATTATCACAATTTTTAAAAAAGCCAAGGGTAAGGACTTTTTAAAAAGCCATGTTTATCTGTTGAAGGGTGTTTTTTTCTTAAAGTTGAAAAAAATTGTCTTTTGTTAACTGAGATCTATACTATGTGTAGAAGTTTAAAATCACACACACACACACAAAAAACATTTCTACTAAATTTTCAACTGAAATAAATGTTATGTTCATGCTTTTCTTGGACTTTAATGATTTCATATTTATTATGATAAAATCGTTTAGACCATTGGTTCTCAAAATTTTTATACCAAGAACCACCTCAGAAAATATTTGGCTCTCCAAGTGCCACCATAATGAACAGCATTAAAATACAGTAACGTGGTAGGCCCAACTATTAAGCTACAGCAGTACAGCTCTGCACAGTTCAAAAGTGAGGCAGTTTTATTCCTAATAAGAATATTTATTGTTGTCAGTCACTTTAACATTGTAAATACACAGTTTGAACATTAACATTAATTTAAAAAGGAAAGAGAAAGGAAAGGACGTGATGTGTGGCCAAGTATGGTGACCCATACTCAGAATTTGTGCTCTGCATTTAACCCATCCATGTGCGCACACACAGTAGTGAGTAGTGAACAAACACGCACATACACACCGTGAAAACACACACAGAACAATGGGCAGCCATATTGCTATCGGGGTTCGGGACTCACCTCAGTCGTGGTATTGAGGGTGGAGAGAGCGCTGGTTATTACCTGCAACCTTTCAGTTACAAGCCCGACTCCCTAACCATTAGGCCACGGCTATATTTAATTTAGCGATTCCTCTGCGTACCACTAGTGGTACTCATACCACACTTTGAGAACCACTGGTTCAGACTTTCATGAACTAAAAGAAAGAAATATATTATGCAAATAACTTTTTTTTATATATTTAAGCAATCTTTCTAAATATTTCACATTTCTTGCATCCTTTCTAAAGATTTTGCTTTTTGGACTTTTTTAGGATCTTGCATTTCTAAGCATAAACATTTAAAATTGTCAGATAACTCATACTATACATAACTGACAGATTATAATTACAATTTCTAGGGAATTCCACATTACTTGAATTTCTAAGTATAAACTGGTAAAGATCTTTGTAAACTAAAACCGGTACCTGTAGATTAAAAGTTATACAAAAAAAAGCTTTGTTTTGTCCAATTAGCAAATTTTGTCAAAATAATGTCAGATTATCTAAAGATTGCCCTGTTTCATAAAAGATTTGCCCCTTTCCATTTTTTCTTGCATATCTAAGTGTAAACATGTAGACTTTTGTCAAATAATATCCATACTACATATATATAAAAGAAAGATGTCTAATTTGAATTTGATATATGATCATTTGCATTTCTAGGGAATTACGCATTTCCTTCACCGGGATTTGAGCTGAATTGTCTTGTGCTGCTATTGCGTTGTCACATAAAAACAAGTTTTCAAAATAACATCGTATCCCATTTACAAATGAAACATTTAATTTAGAGCTTCCAAAATTTTATTTTGCCAAAAACCAACAAAATCAAGTAGGAGATAAATGACTCATCAAACTAGCTTGCAAACTGACAAGTGGCCATTAGGACAAATTGGTGTTCATGGTTTAGGTGTAGCCAATGCTTTTAATCTTAGTATATAACGGGGGTGGTGGTATTTACAGCACTATAAACTGGCACACAATAAAACCTTAATTGCATTAGCAGTCAGTGAGGGTCACACAACTTTCACATTGATCTCAAATGGAGTGAACAGACAGTAGGTCACAACTATAATGCAGTTCATTGATCCAATATACGTTAGTTCACATCCACCCCCATGTACAACACACAAAAAAAATCCTTACTACCCAGCAATGTACTTAACTGAAGTTTATGGAAACACTACTAGACATGATTTTGGCAGAGAATATCGGAGGTCTGATTACGTTTTTCATAATCTGATGAGATATCTCTGCTTTTTGTTTCTAAGAAAAACTAATTCCATGATGGCAAATGTGTCCAGGCTGATACTTCCCGAGTGATAATTGTTTAAAAGTAAATAGTTTTTTTTTTTTTCTTTAGTGTGCACAACAATTTTTAACTCATGCAGTAGGACAATGATTAAGTAACTTCATGTTGCTTACATCACCAAACAGAATTGCAAAAATGATGACTTGTTTTTAACAACACACTCTAATGGCAATTCATACGTGTTAAATAAATGGTGGCGAATTCTCTGCTTACATCCCACTGAGGGTTAGGTTTAGGGATGGACCTTAATGCCACGTTTTTATTTTCTAAAAAAAAGTTTTCCATATGAAATCGGCAACTTGTAAAACAGTTTTCTCTTGAGATCTGGTTGGTTTTCAAACAATTTTGGCAAAAATCACCCCATTGGTTGGGTAAACAGATAGCCACGCCCCAAGCTCTCACAATTGGCTGAGCCAATATTGCTTTGTTGGTCTGGTTGCTCAAACAAACAGAGCAATGTTTTGATAGCACCACACCATCACAACAGAGATCATGATGTATTTACAGCATTTACAGAGGGAGGAACCCACAAATGGTTTATTTATTTAGTTCCCTCTGCATTAAAATACACATAACCTTTAAAAGTGTGGTGGTGAATTTAAGACAAACTGAAGAACTGCAGGAACAGTCTCAAGTAGGCAAATGGCCAAAAAGCAGTCCAACGTTTTTTTTCTCACTCTGGGTGTATCAGATTATGTTTCTGAGCAGTGGTTGAGCAGGAAAATGCCTCACTGCACAAAAGTCTTGCGAAGACAGTGATCAGATGTTTTTAGCACTGCAGGGATAAAGAGACTTGGCAGGGGTGCAATTCTGGGGCTCCTTAATAAGAGGAAGGTGCAATGAGCAACACTTCACACACTGTGTGTCCACCTTCCATTGATGTCTACACTCCTTCACAATAGCTCAGCTATGAAGGCTTATTACATGAGAGACTTCGCATCTCGACTGGAAGAGTCACTGGGGAGCTCAAGCAATTCATTGGTTTGTTTCCATCATTGTTTCGTCTCATTGCGGTTCCTCAGATGTCTTCAAACAAGTCAGTAGTTTATGAAATCAAACCAAACCCACAAAAAAAGAGCCTCAGACTATTAGAAAATGGGCATTTTGATTTAATTTTCATAAAGATTTCTTTTGAGAAGTAAAGGAACACTGCATAATGTAAAAAAAGAAAATGATTAGAAGAAGATAAAAGAGAAAAGAAATTAGCCTGATGTTTTTCTTCGTTCTCTTTGTAAGGGCGAACAAAGGGAGAGTTGCCTGGGCTTTTCTTTTCATAGAAATCGCTTGTGTGGTGACCAAGGTCCTCATCAACTTAGACCATGACAACGGGAGAATACAGGGCTGTCCTCGAAAGGTCAAACCAATGGGGACCCACCAACTTCAGACTCATTTAGTACCGCTACACAACACCGCACGGCACACTACAGAATTTGGGGTCTCTCGAATTTAACCCCAAGAAGCTTGTTATGCTCAGGCTTAAACACAAACTTTCACATTAATTAATATCTAGCTTGATATGCCTCTGAAGATGAAAAACCAAATAAATTTGGTTACTTATCTGGTATTTTTCCAAGTACAGCAGCCCTGAAAAAATCATGAACTCTTAAGATGCACTTAAAAATGATCCAAAAATACCAAACCAACAGGCTCTGTGAACTAAATTTAATTCTCTGAATAATTCTGCACTTTAAACCAAATGGTTCCTTGGTCATTTTACTGAATGCGTGAAGTCAGTTCTCCTTAGGTTCACACAGGTGTTCTAGTAGAGTAACCACATGTCTAGTTTACCACATTAACTATGAACATATCCCACTATCATTTGACAACCACAAAGTGTCCACGTACTTCAGCATATCATTAGTTTTCTCATTTAAAACCCAACCATTTTCTTTCGGTAAATGTTTGCATTGAAAGTGTGCTATCTTTCTTTAAAAAAGAATATGATTTGATTTGACATTCTGGTATCTAATGCAATTCCATTTACATTTTAAGTGTGTCCCAAGACATTTTGTTTATTTGTTAAGTATACTGTCTAAGATGAAACATCTCTTCTATCAATTTACAATCAATTTTTCAACAGCCCTTCTGTTATGTTGAAAATACTAGGCTGTGTGTATGCGCATGTGTGCTGCTGAATAAAAAACAGATTTAACATCTCAAACCATTTTATTCTCTCCCTCTCCATGCTTGCTCATTGCTCAAACAGAATTCATTTAAAATGACAATCACAAAAAATAAATAAACGCTGGATGCAGTTTATATTTTAAGTACCGCTTAAAGTGCAGCTCCCTTAATGCTATCAGTCTACACACATTCTAACAATATTTGTCATTTTCCCCCCTAAAATACAACAGCAATAGCCATGAACTCCTTTCACAACGAACCCTCAGACCCCAAATAGAAGGGTGTTAGGGAGTAAGAGTAAAACTGGAGCTATAAATGCCCATTTGCCTCACAGGATCAATCTGGAAACGCACTACCCCACTGCCAGAAAACACCTACCCTAGAAAGCCGAACACTATCTTTTCTATATCCTTAAACTATAGCCATCTATCCAGATTACACCCCTAAGTGAATGATACAGGAGTGAAACATGCAGCAGTAAGCAGGTACACCCTTGGCCCGTTAATATGGGATGGATGTTGAGTCCAAATGCTGGAAAATGCCCAAAATGTCCCAGTCAATGAGAACAAACTTCTACTTAAAAGCTTAGACTGAGTCTTAAAAAAAGATAGAGATATGAATCATTAATCCTTAAGCAATAATTAATGGTTTTACATGGTAACTGAGTGCAGCCAAGCCCTCTTTGCACTGCCCTTCCATGCTGTAAGTTTACAAGCTGCTCCATAATAAATAACAGAGGAGGCTGTGCGTAATAGTATCAAGCATCCTTGCGCACAGCCCAAACCAAACGCTCCAGCTGTTCCTGCAACAACACGCACTTTTCTTGTGAACATGCATCTCACCATTGCTGAAGAAGAAGGCGTCTATCCAGCGTCTTGCAGGTTGCGATCGCTTTTCCGGAAGGTGTTATGCTCTTAATATCGGTGTCTCATCATCATGATCTCCCGTTTGGAAAATGAATAGGAGGAAAAATGTCCAGGGCGCCGCATAGAGAGAGAAAGAGAGAGCGCGGCGAGAGAGAGAGAGCAGTGCGCATGAATAAGACGAGCCGTGTGTTTTACTGCGGAGAGCTGGAGGGCGAATAGCGTCCGTGTGCTGTAGTGCTGAGTCCGTGAGCGCTTGCAGTGGAAAGCAGTGCAGCAGGCTGGAGGCTGGAGGGAATGCCGAGGAATGACAAGCGGCTTCCACCATCCACAGTCGGCTCGTACCATGTGTGCAGACTGGAGAGGGGGGTGTGCACGTAAACGCGAGCGCTTTTTACGCGGGCTAGTAGTAGCTACACTAGAAACGTGTTAAAAAATACTAAAGTAAAAACGTTTAGTTTGATCGAATGCAAGCTGCCTTACCTTATAGGATAAATATAATATTGAAAAAAAAAGTTGAAAAAGTTAAATATTTGAAGTAAATCGTATAAATTAGCTCATAAAAATGAGGAAAATATTAATACAGCATTATATATTTACAGTAAAGTATTGTTAATATTATTATTATTTATATTATTATATAAATTAAAAACCTTGTACAGCCTTACAATTTATAAAAAAAAAATAAAAAAATCACGACATCCCTGCAAAAGGGGGGAAATACAAAAATAAAATAAATAAATACGTTTTTATAAAGAAATGTAAAAACTACACGCTGTTAATTAATTAAATAAATAAATAAATAAATAAGCAAGCGACAAAGAGCTTGCATTGCATTTTAGGCTGTTTAGTATGTGTTCAAAGAATTATATGTGTGTGTGTTTTATGAATTATATATGTGTTTGTTTTGTGTTTGCATTTTTATTTGCTCCAGTTGTTTTGAGGACTTTCATTATACTCTGCCAATTGTTATTCTCAGTACATTTTACATTAGGTCTATCAAGCATATTTAATAGTTAAAACAGGCTGGTTGTTTCTTGCCCTCAGCAAACACTGCTCATTTAAATAATCAGATTTTACTAAAAAATGTTATGTTTAATACTTTGCTTAATTTGAAGATATATTTATGCCATATTAAGACATTAAACGTGGGTATTGCCAGCTAATGTTTCTATGTGAAAATGCTTTAGTGGCTTGCAAAAATGATTGCACTTTTTAAATTAGCAAATCAAAGTGCATCACATATGATCAATTACTAAGTCTTTTTATTAGAAGTATTTTTTATTTATTTTATTTTACTACTGTGACCATTTTTTCTCTGAATTTTAAAATAAATATTTAGGCCTTGTTTAACACAATAATTATGTGAAAGCATTAAAATCACAGTGGCACACATGCAGGCAAGAATATATTAAAAACTATACAATGTAGTTGAATCTTTACTAATTGTGTTCTCAAGACAAGAGAGTTTTTCATCAATATCAGGTTGGGGCAAGTTGTGACAAGTGGTATATTATAAATTTATAAAGTTTATTAATTACAATAATTGTTGGCAAAAACAATTGTTGATGGTTTGAGAGATAGATAGATAGATAGATAGATAGATAGATAGATAGATAGATAGATAGATAGATAGATAGATAGAT
>JAHKKF010535062.1:0-16041 GCA_019740295.1 Labeo calbasu | reverse complement strand
GATAGATAGATAGATAGATAGATAGATAGATAGATAGATAGATAGATAGATAGATCTAATATGTAACATATAGCTAATATATAGCATAACTTTTAAACATATACAGAGGAAAAAATAAATAAATAAATACTTTTATAACAAAAAACCTTTCAGCACCATATACATAGAATATACAGTTAAGAAAAAAAAAACATAATTGAACATTTTTTTGTTGTATAGTAATCTATACAATAAACATATCAGGTACTAATAAAATATAATTACTTATTTAATACTGAACAATAACTATTGTGTTACTTTAGAAATACAGTAGAAATCATACTATTAGTATTTGATTGATATAAATATCTGTAAAAAATTGTAAATATACCATATGAGTGATAGGTCTACTAAATTACCTTTAGTCAAGTAACAAATGACCTTTAATCATACAAGTGAGACTGTGAAGGAAATCTCATAATGTTTTTGCAACAACCACCTGATGCCAGAAATTTGTAGGTTAATATTGGACGCAACCTTTGCGTTTTTCTGTTTTACTTCCTTTGTTTGGCCCCATACATTTAAGTAAGTCTTGTCAAATCTATATGAAAGCTATATGAAAACTCTTCTTTTCCGCCTTGCTTCTCTGCAAGGTTAAAAAGAATGGTCAAGGGTCCCTATCCCTCCAAGTATGTTTGGTTACCCTGAGAACAAGAGAGAGGCCAGGAGGTGGTATGTGTGGGGTTCAATTCACTGCATTATCCTCTGAAAGCTAATCTCAGGCAAGCTTAGAGCTTCTTACCGCTCCCTGACTGTGAATGGGTGAGTGAAAAGTTAAATATTCTTTCACATGTAAAACTGCCAGGCCAAGTTGGGATTGTGAACGTGTCAGTGTGGGATTTTGAGACCCTTGGTTGACATAGGCAACAGGAAGACGGGCTAACCTCATTATCAGAGGGTCCATATGGTTCTGTATATATGGGGGCCCTTACTATCTCTGCTTTAATAAAGTCAGGTAGAGTGAAGTAACTGAGTGGCAACATGAAACTCTGTCCCACTTTCTATTGCGTGACCTTAACTGCTATGTACTTACATTTAAATAATTCATTTGATACTTACTGTGTACATACATGTTTTAGACTTTACTTATATTTTGTAAAAAAAAGAAAAAAATACACCTGCATGTAATTACATCTGTAATATTTAATTACACTGTTGACCCTTCCCTTGCACCTAAACCCACCTTTTAAACCTACCCATACCAACAAACCTGTTTCTAACCTTACCCGTATTCCACCTCAATAGCGGCAAAAGTGTTTTGAATTACAATATGAGCACAAAAGTAAATTGTACTTATTTTTTATGTAAGTACATATAGTTAATATAAAGTGGGACCTGAAAGATTCATAGTAGGTTATGCACAGATCTTCAAGTTATATGAACTGCATGCCAATTTGGACTAAATGTGAGATTATGGAAATATAAACTGATACCACATAATGATATCGCAGGAAAGGCCCTTTGAAATGATCAAAGACATAGCAAGATTCATTGTCCTTATTTTAAAGGGGTCATTTTGTGTTTTTGGTGTCATTAATTTTTTTAGAGATCCATTTATAATAAATTAAATATATTATATTCATGTTATATCCTTTTCTCGGACTGTGATGCAGTATTTTCATAGTCATTAACGTTGTAAATCTAGCTTAGTTTTTGCATATTTATTTATTTATTTTACAAATTGTACAGTGCACAGCATAAATGAGTACACCCCCTCTAAAACCTAACAAATTGAGCAATTATTCTTTATTTGCAAGACATACAAGGGTTCTTTGAAGATACAATGTTCCAACAAGACTGCTTGATCAATTACCAAAGAAGAATGTCAAAATGATTTAGCAAAATAAGATTTTCTTATCAAAGTGATAAAATGTTGTGTTGCAAAAATGAGTACACCCTCATGAAAAAAAAAAAAGTTTAGGTTTAAGGCTATTTTTGATCAACAAGTATATTGAACCAAAATTTTTATAGCCTACTGAATCATACACAGACTTAATGCTGTCAACAATGAAACTGCTTGGGAGGGAACTGCAAGGTGACTTATTTCTTAACATAAAAGAGGACAGTGGTACAAGAGGAATACCAAATTATTGTTTTAAGTGTGAAAATATAGCAGAAGTAGCACCGACATTTAAAAACAATGGACTTGTGACAAGGCTCCTGAAATAATCAGGTCTTCACTTTAAGTTTTCATTTAATGATGAGTGAATTTTTGCTACAAAAAGAGCTGTAGAAATTCTGTGCAAGAGTCTCAGAGCCAGCAAAAGCTATGAAAAAAGTGACACTTTGAAGTGACATGCATGGTTGTTGTCACCACTAGAATTACCTACTGTAGCCAAAGCAAAATAAACTCATTTAACCTCTTCCAAGGCCCATATTTACAAAATATAGACATCTGGGAATCCATACTCTGGTCTCAAGAGACCAAGTCAATCATTTCGGATCCAAACGCATCCAAAATGTTCTGGTGTTGCTAGAGGAGGAGTACAGTGAGAAGTGCCTGGTACCCAGAGTGACGTTCAGTGGTAGTAAAGCTCTTCTATAGGGATGCATGAGTGCTGAAGGTGTGAGGGAGTTGTGTTTTATCAATGCTGTCATGAATTCACACACCACTGTGTGATGTAATACAAAAAACTGAAACTGCAGATACCCTCCCCTCATTCACTGCATTATTGGGCATTTTTTCAGCATGACAATGAAGATATTCATTCTCCCAAGGTGAAAATCCTTCAGTGGACATGTATTACACTCAGTCTTAACGCTTTTGAGCAGCTGTGGGGGGTTCTGTAGAGACGAGCGGAGCAAAACTCCCCAGTAAAGACCAGGGCATTTAAGGAGGTCGTCCTCCAGGAGCGAAACAGGATAGATTTGAAAATTTGTCATGAACTTGTACACTCAGTGCCAAGAAGCGTCAGAGCAGTATACTTCAAGTTTGGAAGGACATACAAAGTACTAGAATACTATACATTTGCTGAATTACATTTAGGGTGTATTCATTTCTGCAATCCTTTATTTAAACAAAATTGGCTAATTTACTTATTTTACAGAAAATACTGGCATATAGTCTGTTGTTCAGTGTTGGGGGTAACACATTACAAGTAACGCGAGTTATGTAATAATATTACTTTTTTGAAGTAACTAGAAAAGTAACATATTACTTTTGAATTTCTAAGAAAATATCTGAATTACTTTTCCAAATAAGTAATGCCAGTTACTTTTTCCCCATTTATTGATTGACAAGTCTCCTGTCGGGAAATTGGGAGTAAACATGATGTTACTGTAATCTAGAATAAATGTGAACATGTATTAATTCATCTCAACCACAAAAAAACAGATTCAGTATTCCTCAAAATGAATAAAACAGTGAAATGCAAACGCATTTAAACGTATTTAATTGCATTTTATTAACCAGTGTCTTTGCTGCTGACCTTTGATGATGCAATTCAACCATACTAATAAGCAAAAATTACTTTAGATAAACTAACATTTGTGCTTCATTTTTTATAGCTGAAGAGTGATTTCCTGCATAAATGTACCTCAGCCTGAGGTGAATTCATTTCACTTTTGGTGTAAAAGGGCTTTACATTAAAATTGTTGTATATTAAAAACAAAGAAGCAAGCCCTGCCCAGATTTAAAAGTAACGCAAAAGTAACGTAACACATTACTTTCCATAACAAGTAAATAAGTAACGTAATTAGTTACTTTTTCAGGGAGTAACTTAATATTGTAATGCATTACTTTTAAAAGTAACTTTCCCCAACACTTCTGTTGTTTTTATTAAGTATGTGTTTAATATATTTAAATTATGCCATCTTTCCATGAATTATATTAGTGATCATTAAGAAAATGCGTTTTTTTATATTTATTCAGAGGGGTTGTACTCATTTATTCTGTGCACTGTACATGTATAACATTATACTTTGTGTTTTATTATCTTAGCATTAAATTATAGAAAACTGCTGCATGGGTGTTTCTAATACAAATTTGACATCTTTCTTTCTTCTGACCAAAGTAATTAATCTCTTGATATTTTTCCCTCCTTTGGAAAGTCATAGAAACACTATCTTTTATTTTTTTATTGCGGCAAATGAGAACACAAAAATTATATTTCTTACAGCTACCGTTTACCCAACTATGATGACGTCTGCTTCTGAGAGGCATCCATAAAAAGATAGCATACCACAAAATAAAGGCAAGAAATGACTCTCAGTTGAGTCCTTGTAGGCTGTCTGCACAAACAAAATTACAACGCTACCAGTGAAATCTGATTTACAAACAAATGTGGTTTATATTATTGAAACAATAGCATACGGCAACTAGTGTAGCCTGATTCCCAAACAAATGACTCACACAAGTTCTTTCTTTTTTTGTGTGAAACAAAAGCAGCGCTACCAGTGAAGACCATTTCCTGAAGTGAATGACTCTATCACTTTTAAGTAGTTCAAAAATATGAGTTATCGATTTCAATCAAGTCACTGAAACACTGCTCTGTATAACTTACAGCATTAGCAGAGAGAACTGTTATTTTATATGTAAGCACAACACGTTCTCACTCCCAACTCGTCACATCATGACGTTTGGTCAGGACCCCTTTGGCGTCACTTTCTGACGCTCAGGGTACCCCTTTAGTGTCATTTTTCAATGCGCAGGGTCCTCCAGTGCTTGATTTTTTTCAACAGTTTTATTTATATTACACTATTTATACATTACCCAACCCCTGCCCATTAACCATTAACCTAACCATTTGTCAACAAAACACAAGATCTAACAGGCAGATACAAGTATATTCATAATTTATTCAAAAAGTATTAATATTCCAACAATTTTTTGTGAGAAGAATAGACGCGATCGCCGTCTCGGTTCACCGTCCTGTGTGCTGCTGCAGTCTGTCTGTGCGCGAATTCAAAAAATGGCGCCAGCCTTTGGACAGTCTTGTTGTGAAATGCCATTGGCTCTTGTGTGTCTCTTGTACGAATGCGTCACGCTAATGTTCGGGAGTAACTTTTTAAATGAGGTGTGAGCGCGCTAATGGAGCGGGATCATTTTCAGCGATTAAAACGTAGGTTTGGGGTAGGGGTGGGTTTAGGTGCTCCAATGAAAGTATACATTTATATAAAAGTATTTCTATTTTATACAAATGCATGCAAACCATTAAATTAAGACAAACAACTGAAAACAACCCTGCACGTCAAAAAATGACGTAAAAGGTACCCTGAGCATCAAAAAGTGGCTAAAGGGGTCCTGACCAAGCGTCAATATGTGACAAGTTAGGAGTGAGAATGTGAGTGCTGCAGGGATGATGTATTTTTTAGGACAAAACCCAAAAGTAAGCTATCATTTTAGGACTTTTTTGTCCCATAGTCAGTTGATATTTTTGAATATGGTTTTGGTTAAATGACTGAAATAAGGTGATTAACACAAGATCAAGATATTTATTCTATCACATCAGTAATGCTTCATTGCAATTTTTAAAGCTTTTACTTGTCTTGAAAAAGGTGGAAGAGCTTGAATTTGCAATAATCCAAAAGCCAATGGAAAATCCTATTGGGTTTTTTTTTCTAGAAACCAGGGTAATGCTAACTGTGTTGGCCTCTGAAAATACAATATCACTGCGGCACTCTAATACTAAGTGAAATATCCCCAAATTAACTGGAATCGTATCCAACTGGCAGCTTGTGAAGCAAAGTCTAATCAAATCAGGAAATCTAGACTGATGATTATAGGTTTTTCTTATAGCATCTCAAAAAGAGCAAGGATAATGTTATTCCTTGTGATTTAATTGCAATTTAAATGTAATAATGTCAGCTCTCGCAAACTCAAATACCACTCTAGCCAGAGAGTCTTTGGGTAAATATATGAGTACAAAAAGAGAGCAGGCTTAAACAATTGGAATGTTCCACTCTCAAATCTCCTGTCATCAAGTCTTACCTTCACCTGGATCAGTGAAGGCCTGAAGGCACCATCAGCGGCACAGCTCTGGCTTCTCTCCAAGCATGAAAGCCCAAAGGACACAGAGGCTACAGCAGATTACCAGGTCATTGCAAAGTGCTGCCCTTCAGGCACAGGACACCCTACTGAGGACAGCATCAGTGCTACTGTGCTGCTGCACTGTGTTTGCAGAGTTTCAGCAAAGTAAGCCAAGAAAACAATCATTATTCCAGCCAACTACTCACCAGAATCAGTGCAGCACACTTATCAAAAGAAGACGGCATCCTTTTTGCTGCCATCTTCAGTTTGTTTTATTAGATTTATTTTCTTACTTTTTTTTTTTATATATATATAAAATAACAATGGACTGTAAAATAAATTGGATGTTGTCCAGTTCCTCAGTTGTAAAATACAGTGTCATGCTCTTGTAACAGTTTAGATTCCAGTTCAAAGCAGTGTTATTACTGAAATATTTAATATTTAGAATTATTTAGTTATTATATTTTGTGATTTTATTTTAATTTTAACTGTTTAGCAATTTAGTCACCTGAGGGGGTAATATTAACATCACTTTATATTCATAAAAAAATAGTTGTCAAGACAACATTTATAATTTATGTTTAGTTCACCTGTAAATAAATAACAGAAAATATAACAAGACTAACTGCAAAAAGAAATAAAAGTAAAAACCTTTGGTTGGTTTTGATGTGAGAAAGCACAACAAGGGGAAGGACTTTTTCACTGGAGAAAGCAATATTATTTATAGAAGACCCTGTATTTTGGCCAGAAGCAACCATTTCAAGTTAAAATGCCTTGATGGATTTGTTTCTTACAAACACATAGCTTTTTGCTTCACAATAGTTCATTTATGACCTGGAGCTGTGTCAATACTTGTGGATAAACGGGATGTTTTTACCAGCTTTTTGGACTCTCTCTCTGACGGCACCCATTCACTGCAGGTCCACTGGCGAGCAAGTGACGTAATGTTGTTTTTCTCCAAAACTGTTCTGATGAAGAAATAAACTCATCTTATGAGAACAGAATACTGCATCTATTACTTTAATAATAATAGCCCTGGTTTCAGGTGAAACATACTGTAAATGTAGTTATGAAATCCTTATGCATTTCTGAATGTCTTACGCAATAAGTGCCACAATTCTTCATTTCAAAGAACACCATGGACAAAAGTAACAACAAACAACAAAAGTATCTCTCTTGCAAAAATGTACCCTATCAGATAAGAGCCATGGATGGTGAGCAAAACCATCTGTAGGTATAATCTCACACATTTAGATGCTATTCTCACAGTCATTTCCCAGGAAATGGCTCTGTTATCAGTAAATGGGTAGTTTCTTCATACCGTAAGCATCCTATCATCACTGGCCAGGGTGATTGGATCTCGTAATGTACTTGTTGGTCATACAACATTGCTGTTATTGTAAGATTTATTTGTAATAGCATTTTGGTTATTGTCTTGCTTTTTGGATCAGTTATTTGATTTGTATTTATAAAAAAAACATGACATTTAGACAATGTGGTCTGATTTGCTCACAAGACAAGACTAGGAACGTGTGAAAAAATAAATGTGTCGGTTTTAATTAACTGATTAACTTGAAAGGCTCTTTACAGCACTGAATATGTTGATATGGAGGTTGCAGTGGTCATTAACATATTATTCATAATAAATCACATAGATATTTTGTTGTATTTCATTGGATATTTACAGAATGGTGGGCTAATGTGTCTTATTTTTAGACAAGGTGATTTCAGAAGGAGACCTGCATTACATGCATCATAAAACCCATAATCAGTGTTGGCTTGGATGTATTCACCCACTCCGTATTAATGAGATAATCAAACTAAATCATTGTAACACTCAAGGGGCAAAAGCAGGCATATTTTTACCAGGAGGAAAAAAACTAGGATTTTTGGATAGCAGTTCATTTATTTATTCCAATGTAGGCTGTATCTTTCAGTGAGCACATTTAAATTTAAAAACTCATAAGGGGCTTGATTACTTCTCATCATAAACTTTCATCTTCCAGAGCCAGAATTTTCCCATTGAAGTGTGATTAATTCAGCTGCTTGGGGAAATTCACTGAGTAGTACAGCAACACGTTGAGACATTTGACCAGCAGAAATTAGATGAACAAATCAAGGAATCTAAAACTAATGTTTTTACTGTACTGAAGTTTTTAATTTATGTTAGATTGTCAGTACTGGTAAAATAGACGGTGTAATACAATGATTATTTAATTGTTTAAAAGTTATACAAATACACACACATATAAGTCAAAACACACAACTAACGATCATAAGTTTGGAATAATGATTTCCTTTAGGTCTCTTATGCTCAATGCAAGGCTGCATTAATTTGATAAGAAGTACAGTAAAAACATAAATATTGTGAAAAAAAAATTGTATAATTAAAAGGATTGTTATCAGTCATGTTGCGTATTCAGTGCGGACAGTCCATATGGGAAGCTGAAGCTGAGAATGTGATAGATAAACCTGTTATCATGCATTTGGAGGGTGCAAAATGTTCTCATCTGTCAACAGCGGCACACACAGCCTAAAAGGAAAAGAATGACAAATGAGAATAAAAGACTAAAAAGGGACCAAAAAAGAAGCAAGATGAGAGTGAATATCGCTGGAGGGAGCTGAGAGCTTCAAAGAAATTGAAAACAGTGATTCAGCCATAGGCAGAATGCTGTAGGTAATCACATCTGCGCTGATATTCAGACCAACTGCACGACTGTCAGTGTGATATTTAAGTGGATAAAATCAATATGCAAGAAGTTAGTATTGTGTGACTTACATTTTAGCACAATATCAGCACTTACTTTATCTATTTTTGTACCTTTAATGAAAGTAGTTTTAAACAAAGCTAAAATTAACTGGACCATTTCCAAGCAACAAACAGTGTTGTTTTACTCCTAAATGAATCACTGTATTTGAACGAATTGATTGAATGAATAATTCAATGATTCTCTCCTAAAGACAGTAGCTAAAGCTGGAATAGCATACTAGCATACTCTTAGAGTGCATGCAAAATCCTACTCTCTAAAAAGGAGCCTATAGTATTTTAAATAAAGAATTGCTTTAAGAATGTTAAAATCATGTGTTTAATACTATGTACATAGTATGATGAATGTAGTACAATGAATGCAGTACATTAGTGTTGTCATTGTCATATGACTTACAAGCCTCATTTGCGTTGCTTCACTTCCATTCACATCTCAGCTGTCACATCAGACTTCAGACTCTCACCAGAAGTAGTCATCTTTGCACTTTCTTTTTTATGAATACTGTGAGTTTGAACATACTACTCATTTCACATTTTCATCTACTATTTAGTCAGGAACTATGCATATCTGAATATAGCTTTACTGTTTCTGCCTGAACATATGGCTAAAATAGTAAGAGCTGTATAATACTTGCCTGTATGTTTCATTTGAATAAATTACCATATTTGAACAAATTAGTTGAATGAATGATTCAGTGAATCACTCATAAAGATGGTAAATTGTCACCACCTACTGATGTAACAATACAGCTTGTAGAAAGAGTCAGAAAATGTATCTGTTTACAAATTTATTTTCCCATATTTAGAATAGTGATCTGTATTTGGTTAGGATCAGTACAGATGAGACTTAAACAGAAAGTATGTTGAGACAAACTAACTTTTCAGACTCGCTGATTGCAGTGCTGGAAAAGTTGCCTTTAAAAGTAACGTATATTGCATTATTACAAAATTCTGTCATGGTGCAGGCCGATTCTAATTCAATCTGATGTAATCACATAATTATTCGTATGCCGCAGCTGAATGGTTTCTTTTCAAATTAGCAGTCAATGAGCTTGCTCAACTTCAAAATTTGGCTAGTACTTGTTATAGCAGTTGCAGCATGGTTAAAAAAAACCCTCCACCTTCCACAGCTCCACCTGTATAGATATGCTATGGGTAACTTGATGTTTGTTATATATGGGGGTTATTTCATATATGTTATACATGTATCAGCAGCAGCAGCAGCATGTCTATGGATGTATCAGCAATAGCAAGCCTCAGTATTTGCTCTGCCCTAGCAGCAGCATATAGTAGAACTATTCAGCCTAGACTAAACACATGAGAGTTGTCGTGCCAGAACTCCATAGAAAGTAACTAACTGCATTACTTAGTTACTTTTTTAGGGAAAGTAATGCCTTACATTAGACCCTTTCACCCCAAAAGTGAAATTAATACATCTCAGCCTGAAGAAAGTGCCTCTGCATCTGCACCTATTATGTGTTAGTTACTTGAAAAAAGTAATCTGATTACATAACTTGTATTACTTGCAGGGGCATGTTTAGAGTTTTGGGGCCCCCCTTGGTATTAATTAATTAATTCATTCAATCATTTATTTATTTATTTTTGAAGTCATTTTTTGTTAATTTTCAGACAAGGTAATCATCTTCTGGTGCATTCCTATTGCATAACAGTATCAGTGTATTGGAAATAAATGACTGATAGTGAAAATTCATATTGAATTCAAACAGCAGACAAACAGAAATAAATATTGTGATTTGCCTCTAGTCACTGGAGGTCTAATTGCTAACCAGAGGCAGACATGGCAAATTGCGCATTTAAAAAAGGCTGAACAGAGACATAATGCAAAAACACACATCAGTCGGAAAGCCCAACCACGAGTGCTTCTCAGTCAGACTGCATCATTTTCTGGGTTGTTTATTTAAAGAGCTTGTGAATGAGACACTGGGTGATTTGTTCCTTCGATTACTTGATCCAACTTGTCATTACCACCATTGCACTGTTGCCAACTTTCACAGCCAATTGCAGCATGTCTACTCTCAGGGATAGCAATTTCACTCCGAACGGTAATAGGATCAGGGCCTCAATGCCACTTCCACATGATTGATGAGAGATTAAAAGGATTATTGAGGTTGAAGGCACTTTTAGCACCCTACCGGGCTCCAATTTCCAGCATTGAGGTGCCACCATGCAGATGGGGGTCTCCGTGGAACACAAGGAGATTGTAAAACTAACGTTTTTGATTTGAGCAGCAGGTGGATTTGCAATGAGAGTGAGAAGGCAATCATCTAAAAGTCAAAATCAAATCAAAGGAAAACAGAATTGTTAAACTAGTCAGGTTAACTCTTTACTGGACACAAAATGGAAAAACTATTTTATTTCAGTTTGAAGTTCTTTAATAATAACAGCAAATATTCATTAATTTATTCATTCATTCATTAGGCTCTACTAAAATGGTTGAGATGTCCATTAATGGTTTATTTACATGACTAATATTTTTTTTTCATAATTCTGCCACCTTCTATTTCCTCTTACAAAAATGTACTGTGGTAGCCTGGTAACTAACTAGCCACTGTTTATGAAATCTAAGTTTGTATGATATTTAAAAGATGAAGTGATTAAATTATGTATATTCAAAGTAGATCATTGATACTGATGCATAATAAAATGTTTACTTTTACTATTAAAGTCGACATAACCTGAAAAACTGACTGCATGTTATGACGGTTTTCTGACTGCATGTTATTGATGAACTTATGAACAGTTCATCCGTGCATATATTCTGTTTATCAGTAATGAAATATAATTCTGTAAATGTAGTTATTTCCATCTTTATTAAGAATATGTCAGAGCAAACACCATTTAATTTGAGACAATCAAAAACAAGTCTGTGGGAAATTGAAATACAGCATGTTCAGTGTCCTACTGTTGTTTTCTTGGGTGACAATCAGTCAGATGATGAAACACTGAAAATGCGTGTTTCCACAGATTTCCATTTAACAGAAAACTAAAGGCTTAATAGGAATTCTGGAATTATTTACTAACGCACATTTCAAACTGATATGTCATTTCTGCTTGGAACACCAAAGGAAAAGTTCAGCAGAACATACCAAGCTCTTTCCATACAATGTGAGTAAACTGGAAAAGGAGTTGTCCAGCTACAAATGTATCATGAGTAGTCCTTGCAACTTGATAATTTTTAATGTTTTTGAAAGAGGTTTCTTTTTCTGACCAAGGCTGCAAAGAAAAAATATTTTTTAATATATTTGACATTTTAATTTATTCCTGTAATCCAAAGCTCCAAAGAGTTTTCAGAAACCATTATCTGAGTGTAACATGATTCTTCAGAAATCATTCTAATATGGTGATTTGGTACTCAACACTTTTTATTATTATTATCAATTTTAACGTTATTATCAATGTTGAATTTTTTTTTTTTTTTTTTTTTTTTTTGGAAACTGTGATACACTTTTCTATGATACTTTTATTAGCAAGGACACATCAAAATAATCAGTTATAGTCAAGACTTTTATAATATTACAACAGATTTCTATTTCAAATAAATGCTGTTAGTACAAACTTTCTATCAAAAAATCCTGAAAAAATAAATAAATATATAATAATATAAATATCACAGTTTGCACAAAAATATTACCAGAAATAATAATATTACCTCATTACTAAGTGATCTGAATTATTTAATCACCAAATCAAGAATATTAGAATGATTTCTAAAAGATCATGTGACACTGAAGATTACAGTAGTGGCTGCTGAAAATTCAGCTTTACTATCACAGAAATTAATTTCATATAATATATTCAAATATTCAAATAGAAAACAGTTGTAATAATATTAAATGGGGATGAATAATATGATGGAAATGAGAATTTCTTCTGAAGATAAGACATAGGCCTATGTGTTAAGATAACTTGGAGTTATATGGAATACTTTTCTGGTGCTTTTTGTCATTTTTGGAGCTTGACAGCATCGGTCCTTGTTTGCTTTTATTGTTTGGAAAAGAGCACTGCTATTTTTTGCCTTTGGTGTTCTGCAGAAGAAAGATACAGGTACATGTTTGGAATGACAAAAGGGTGCAGTAAATTGTGAATTTTTGGGTGAACTATCTCTTTAAGACAGTGCAAAACTAAATCTTGCGACTTGCTCAATCTGGATAAACCTGGATATTCTTTCAAGCTTTGGTTATATAGAATCACATTAAAGTTTGATACCTGAGAATCTCATCAGCCAAAACTTTTGTTCAGAAACTCTGATGAATAAAAATTTGTATCCACATCCAACATCAGTGAGAGTCATTGTGGCATAACATTTATCATGACTTGTGCATAAACAAGTGATGAACTGAGAAGCTTGTCATTTTCTATGTCTTATTTAACGGTTGTTTCATCTCTTCTCATATCAAAGCCGTATCAAACGTAACTGAAAATAATTGGAAGGATCTAAACACAGCTGCTGGTTGTGAAGTGGCAGATGATTTTGCCCTTCAAAGGTTTTTTGTCGGCTTGACCTCCACCGTTGCTCAGCGTTGGAAGGCGACAAGATAACAACCTCTTGTCTGTCACAATCAAGTGACAACTCTCAGCACTCCAGCGCTTTAATGCGAGCTGACGGCTGGTGTTGCGGCCCACGGTTAAGGCACTGCATTGAGTCAGCCCTCAGTCCAACTCAGCGCAGCTGACATTTATTTATATGTGACTCCTGGGGCATGAGTCTAAGCCGGTCTCAAACATGTCACCACACACACCTTGTGTAAATAGAATCATGCGTGTGTGCCCAGTGTGATCATATGATTCATGGCTCACACTGGTGTGCTGCTCCCTGACTGTGGCCGAGGGCTGGATGTTGGATGTTAACCAATGGGTCACAACTAAGACAGTGACCTTGAGACAGAATGACAGTTACTGAACAGTTGTGAAGTCCTTTGCTTTTTTTCTGACAGAAAAAAGTCCTGGATCAGTTCACTGGATCAATGAAGCATTAATGGGGAGCTGGTTGAGCAAGGGCATCGTTATTACTATGAGAATGCAGATAAGTTGTCATTTAAGATCTCTTGAGATGATATCAATTCATTATTTTTTTTATAGTACTACTATTTTCTAATAAAATCAGCGTTTTCTAACCATTAATTTTTCTTTTTGACTTTTGGGTTAATGGTCTAATATAATTAAATACTAAGAAATATAGTAATTATATTCATGTTGAATTCATACGATTAAAAAAAAAAACAACTTTTATGTAGCCTTTCAAGAAATTAAGAATACTTAATTGATTTTAAAATGTCATGTGGTGCAACCATCAAGTAAATCTAAATTTTCCTTTCATCTTGAATTTATATGAATGTACACATCTTTGTTATTATATTCACACATTTTTTTAAAAAATACTATTAGTTATTTATAAATATTACATTGTTTTGAGGAGTCACACCACATTTTAAAAGATGTAGTTTGCAGGCTATACTTTCTATTATAATTTCTTATTTTTTGTGCTCTTATAAAAACTTTACTTCCCCTTGATTCTTAATACTGTGTTCTTACCTGAATGATCTAGCTGTTTTTTTTTGTTTAGTGATAGTTGTTTATGAGTCCCTTATTTGTTCTGAACAGTTAAACTGCCTGCTGTTCTTCAGAAAAATCTTTCAGGTCCCACAATTCGTTTAATTAAAATGAATGTCAATTTCTGTTTTACAAAATGTATGTATAAGTTGCATTTTTAATATATTTGAACAATTTAATAGGTCAGGACAAAAATATAAGCATCATGAAATGACACAACTCTCAATTTTATACAACAAACCTGGAGGAATTTGAGTTATTTTGTGAAGCTAAAACTTTTTTCCTGTCCTTCATATTGTCTGTCACACTGTAAAATATCAAGCCCGGAGAGATTTTCCATAAAAAAGCCAAGCCCAAGACAGACTGTGTAACATCAACTGCCATTTATGTCAGACAGAATGATATACTGTCTTTTTCTGTGCATGTGTGTGTGTATGTATTTGCATCCATCTACATAGTTTTATCATAATCTTTTTATGTGCCAGTCTTTTAAGGACAGGTAGATTTTGAGCAAATCAGCATTGATTGCTGGACTGGGCCCTACACTTTTGTGCCATGGAGAGAATCAGAGAAAAAGCTTCTCAGACACAGTTAAAAACTTTAAGATGGAAAAAGTTCTAATATGGTTAGGAGACTGTACAAATCTGCCAATTGTTCCACTCTATCATTGTTTTGGTCATTGGAGAGATTGTTTTTGATATTGTCATCCCTTAATTGGTGAGCTGATTGCTGTTTTGTTCACAGACTGAATATTAATCACACAGTGTTTGTTAATGGAGTCCATTTTTAGACATTTGATACTTCTTGTAGTTGATTATTGTTTTGAAGCAAACACATCTAAAGAAACGTTATACTTGTTAGGTTACTGAATTGCTGATGTTACCAAATTTAAGATGATTTACTGACTTAAGAAAAGGTATTCATATACTTGCATATACAGTAGGGGAGAGCGGGGCACAACCTAACCCTTTTTGAATTTCTCAGTTTGTGTAAATCTATGTGTGGTTCAGGGTATAATTTTTTATCCACATTAATTTCACACTTGTCTTGTACAAATATGTCTCTTTGTTTCATAATTACAGTGTATACGTTTTTCGTTATTTACCTCGAAAGAAAGGGAGTGAAAAGTAACAATGTGCCCCTTACGAGGGGTACATTGTAACATGTGAGGGGCATGCTGTAACATGACCATAAGACAGCTTAAAATGTTATTTGATCGAACGAAAAAAATATACACGACAAACTAAAATATTTTGTTAATAAAATAAAATGATTAACTTTTTCAAATAAAATAATGGCATTTTTTAAGAATTAAAAAAATATCTAATTTTTGAGGTTCACAATGAACACACTGCAACCATGCATGGGACGGCTATGATTGCAAACACAACTATACAGATTCAAAAAAAAAAAAAAAACACTCCTCCCTCCAAACACAGCTTTCATAGAACACAAGACACATAAACAACCCAAAATGCTTTACATTTCTTGAAATAATAATTTTTCAATATTAAACATCGATTGCCAGTCTTTATTCACCTGTTTCTTGTGGATTATTTTTAAAATCCATAAAAGTAAATAGTGAAATTTACATGGCTAATGTCATAGAATAGCATAGTTTAATATAGTGGGGCAGATTGTAACGCAGTGTTACAACGTTCCCCATCAGCGCGACTGGAATATAAAAGTGGTTTGT
>JAHKKF010535059.1:24061-34326 GCA_019740295.1 Labeo calbasu | reverse complement strand
ATTATCTGCAATATCTGAAAGAACATAAAGTACAAATGTATATATTGCAAATATTATATACAGTATGTATAGACCAATTTGGAGTAGATGTCACTTGCAACTGCACAAGCATAGTGGTGGCAGAAAAAACACTGGTAACAAGTGGAGTGAAATGGGTAAAAATCTACTTTTAAAGCATAAATTTGATGTCTAATATTCACATATGCTGTTCATAAGGGACGCATTGCATTATCCCTACATTTACAGCATGACATAATATTTAAACCTATTACTATTAACATTTTACATGACATCTGTTTATTTTATCTCACAATTCTGCAAGTTTATATCTGCTAATTCGGACTTCATAACTATTATAACGATTCAACTCAGCAATAGTGAGTTTGTCAGTTCTCAGGGGGAAAAGCCAGAGCCAAGGAGATCGGAGATTTAATCTTGGAATTGTGAGAATAAAATCTGAATTTTGAAATAT
Organism: Labeo calbasu; assembly: GCA_019740295.1. Lineage (NCBI taxonomy): Eukaryota > Metazoa > Chordata > Actinopteri > Cypriniformes > Cyprinidae > Labeo > Labeo calbasu. Next base: position 33,854 of record JAHKKF010535059.1, on the reverse strand, counting down.
AAACTCAAATGTACCTTTTATTCCATGACTCCAAACTACTATTTAAAAACCGCCATTTTCCACAACCAGATAAGCTTCGCCCAAAAAAACATCAGCTGGACGCAAATTGCATACGCTGTTCTGTGTCAGCCGCACCACATGGATACATTTTCTACATAGATTTACGCTTTGATTTGAACGAAAACAGCGTATCTGTGTGGTGCTACGCTGATGCAGAGGAGACGATTGTTGTTGAATAAAATTGTTAGTTTTTTTCTTTGTGTACAAAAAGTGCTCTCGTCACTTCATAAAATTCGGATTAAACCACTAATGGCAGATGGACTATTTTGACAATGTCTTTCATACTTTTCTGGGCCTTGACAGAGTTATTTACTTGGACATTCACAAGCCTCCCGGTTTTTATCCAAAATATCTTAAATTGTTTTCCGAAGCCGAACTAAGCTTTTACGGGTTTTGAACGACATGGGGGTAAGTGATTATTGACAAAATTTTTAATGTGATAGTTTTATTCTTACATATACTATAATAATATGTATTATTACCCCCGAGATAGTTTATGTCAGTGAATTAATACATAGATACGCATTGATTATTTGTATTCCAAACAGTTTAGTGGTAGAATTTTCATCAGGAGAGTTAGTTCTAATCTGCCTTCACATCATTTTTTCCCCTTATTAAAATCAAATATGCTCATCAGTGATCCTATATCAAGAGGAGGGACACGTTTGTGTGTATTTTGTTTTGTTTTTTAACCGGAATGAATAGATAGCCTGTCTCCACAACATCATTAAACGAGATTGAAGCGCTCAAGCCGCATTGAGAACGTTCCATCACTAATAACATTGCAATGAACATTGTGTGATTTCAACAGATTCCAGCGCCAGATCACACCTTATTTAACAGAAACGTGGTGGATCAAAAAAGGGGTGGGGACAATATTGACCCTGGCAAAAAGTGGTGGGAACATGTCCCACCCGTCCCACATGTAAATTACGCCTATGCGCATAAACATTATATCGAACATTACATACATATAACTCTTGTTATTGTTCTTTTGCCCAGCCCTAGAGGCAACTTATGATGGCTGTCAATGGGAAAAAATGCTTTGTGTCTGCATTTTTGTGTAGTTACAGCATCCACCAGCAGGGGCAATCTGACATATGCAGACCAGTCAAACCTTGACCTCCTTGGAGCAATTAGAGACTACACGTCTAGACTGCTTTTCCCTTCATTTCATGTTAACTGCAACCGTACCACTTATCCTATTTCAACAAGCTCTTTAGTGCATTGCCAGCCCCGTTGAGACGGTATGACATCTACAAGGGTTGAGGCAGATTGTTTGTACATCAAAAATGCAGCTTAGACTGGAAATGAAAGAACGGCTTTCATCGAAATTGCCTTCCCGCTCCTTGTCTCTCCGTCCGTTTGTCTCTCAAAGTGTAGAACACTCTAGCTGTTGAAAATCGAGTCTTTGGTGCACAGTAATTGTTTGGACTGGTTAGCATAGAAAATAAGCGATCAGTTTTGTAACTTTGATTCGGTGGCAGCCGTGGCATTACTCGTTCATTTGCGCTCATCTTCGAGAGGAAATTGGTAAACAGATTGATGTCAACAGGGGACACATTTTTAAAAAAAAACAACAAACCACGGGAAGACGTGCCAAATCAATTCAGAAATATTGCTTCATTTCATTCTCTCGCTTGTCAGTGTCTCACACCTTGTTTTTATGACTGATTTACATGACTCTTGCATCATTGACGCGCGGCGGGCGCGCGATGAATGCGATGCCGATAATAATCGAGCCAATGGCCTGTGAATGACAACAGCAAAAAATGGACTGTGATCAGAGAGATTTTCCCTGTTTGTTATGGAATCCGTGTGCCGTAGGCTGATTTTCAAACGGCATACTGCGAGCTCCATCTGCCAGAGAGACAAAAGGACTGGCACCATTTTCGTTCTCCGGTCGGGCTGTTAACTTGTCACGGGCAAAGCTGTCTCACAGAAACAAGAGGACGGAGGGAGAGAAAAAGCAGCATCCAGCAGTGTTAAAAGCAATTACAGGTGGAGGAGATCTCAGAAAAGGGCGCCTGAGATGATAACAGTTCAGTTTATGCTACGTTTGACGTGCGTGTGTGGGATTGCGTGTTAATTTAAAGCTTTCTGATGGCTTGTTCTTCCAGCAGGGTTCACGGTGTTTAGATGATGTTCCCACGCTAAGTGCTTGCATATTAATGTCGGGTATAAAAGTGCAGGAGACTCAAGGAAGATGTCAAAGCCACTTTGAAGGCCTTGCGTAGAGGAAATGATGAAAAAATGCTAAATCCTTCAGGTGGGTGAGAAATTAGCTGATATCTTGAACGTGTTCATTACATTTTAGCTTATACTGTTGTGTGTTTTCATTACTGATGTGTGGGAGAACATAAAAGCGTTTATGTGCATTCAAAAGAAGGCCTGAAACTACTCAGATTTGCAAACGCTAACACATCCAGCTTCACCAGCACAATTGCAAGTGACGCTGCGTTCCAAAATATGTTAGAACAGGTACATCAAGTACTCGTGGCATTCTCAGCATCAGCATTATTGAATAAGCTGTCTTCTTGTACAGTCAGTTCTTGCTTTTAAGTCAACTACTGTCATGACAGAGCAACGGTTTTCATCTGGTTTATTGGCACGGATATTTAAAGGTCACTCTATCGCCACCTTGAGGTTAGTCACCACCCTATTACATTACAGGAATATTTAATATGGTGCTACAGGGATGACATATTTTTGTAGGCCAATAAAAAGTAGCAATTGTATTAGCTTTTCAGGTTTTCAAGTCAATGGGTTGCTGGTTAAATGCCTGAAATAAGGTCTGCGGTTAACACAAGCTCGGGATATTTTCATGTTTTATTCTACAACACAAAATTACAACACTGAGATTTTTTTTAAAGCTTTTATTTAAAATTTCATAAAAGCTGTGCTCATTTGTGAAGATTATCATGATGAACAAAATGTGTAAAAATAATAAGCCTTTTTGTTGGTCATAGAGCTTATTTTCTAAAGTAATTCAAAACGGAAAATTCTATTCAGTTTTTGTAGAGAGTGCCAGGTTGATGCTAACTTTCAGGCTGGTTTACAAAAATACGTAACACTGTACAATAAGGTACCGTTTGTTAACTAACGTTATATTAATGCATTAAACATTAAAAGATTAGTTCACTTCCAGAACAAAAATTTACAGATAATATACTCATCCCCTTGTTGTTCATGTCTTTCTTTCTTCAGTCGTAAAAAATTATGTTTTTTTGAGATAAACATTTTAGAATTTCTCTCCATGTAATGGACTTCTATGGTGCCCCAAAATTGAATTTCTAAAATGTAGTTTAAATGCAGCTTCAAAGGGCTCTAGTGAAACAATCAGTTATTTTTCAAAAAAAAAATTACAGTTGATATACTTTTTAACGCTCATCTTGTCTAGATCTGTGTGAACTGTTTTTTTCCGGTTATGATAGTTAGGGTACATCTGAAAACTTCAACATAGTCCTACATCACTGTTTTTACCTTTTTTTTTTTGTAAAGGGTGTTTGATCTTCTTTGCATGTTCACTTTGTAAACTCTGGGTTGGTACTTCTGCAGCGATGTAAGAAGATTCTGAAGTTCACATAGAGCTAGACGAGACAAGCGTTTGACGTTAAAAAGTATATAAATTGTAATAAAAAATAAAATAAAATAAAAAAAACGTTCATTTCGCTAGATAAGCTTTTTTCTTGGCTGGTATTATTTAGAGCCCTTTGAAGCTGCCTTTAAACTGCATTTAGGAAATTCAAATTTGGGGCACCATAGAAGTCCTTTACATGGAGAGAAATCCTGAAATGTTTTACTCAAAAAACATAATTTCTTTACAACTGAAGGAAGAAAGACATGAACATCTTGGATGACAAGGGGGTGAGTAAATTATCTGTAAATTTTTGTTCTGGAAGTGAACTAATCCTTTAACTAACAGAGAGCAATACATTGTTACAGTATTAATTAAGATTTGTTAATATTAGTTAATAAAAATGCAACTGTTCATTGTTAGTCCATGTTAACTCAGGTCCGTTAAATAATATTAATAGATAGAATTATTGATTTTAATAATGTATTAGTAAATGCTGGTATCAACATTAAATAAGATTAATAAATGCTTTAGAAGAATTTTTCATTTTTCATTGTTAGTTTACGTTAATCAATGTTAAAGGGATAGCTCACCTAAATTAATTACTCACCCTCTTGTTATTCCATTCATCTTCGGAGCACAAATTAAGATATTTTTGATGAAATCAAAAGCTTTCTGAGCTTTCTGACACTGCACAGTGAGTAATTAATGACAGAATTTCCATTTTTGGGTGAACTATCCCGTTTAAAGGGGTCATCAGATGTAAACTTTTGTTTTTACATGTTGTTTGAACATTAATGTGTGTTGGCAGTGTACGTACAAATCTGCCCTGTAATAATAAAATTCATGCAATGGTTTTTAATTAATCTGAAAAAATAATATCCCCTTTTTCAAATCAAGCCATTCTCAGATGCCTGTCGGTGTGGCGTCACACTGACAGAGGCCGATCCCACGTTGATTGACATGAGTCCGACCTCCATTGTTTCAATGCCGGAGCACGGATGTAAATTAGACAACAATATCTCAGATTGAGCGATTGAGGTGTTGTGTTGCTGGATGTAATAATGAACATAGCGGTCGTCATTTACTCCCAACATCTGAGCAGCTGAAAATGCAGTGGATTACGTTTGTTTGTGAATGGAATGCGTCTCCCGATCTACATAAATGCGTCTATGTTCGCGCAAATCATTCGTGATCCAGCTTCACCTACAGCAGAAGTAAGTATAAGGTTTTTTTTTTTATAAATCTCTGCAATCACCTATCCTAATAACGTGCTAGTTAGCAAGTTTCGCGGCTAAACGCGCTAAATGCAGCTAAAGTAAACAATCTCTCAGAGCAGCTCGTCACTCCACAGAGAGAAGAGAGGGGCGGGGCGAGCAGAGCTCTTTTGCATTTAAAGGAACAATCCCTCAGAATGGGATAATTTTGACAAGTAAAAAGGGTGTTGTTTTACACAACCACTGAGAATTTTTAAACCAAAGTACATTCTAGGCTTTTCATTAAGACCCTAAAGAATCATATCAACTTGTGGAAAATGGGCATCCGATGCCCCCTTTAACAAATGGAACCTTATGGTAAAGTGTTTCCAAAAATGCATTATCACTGCAGCACTCTATGCCATAAAGTGTTTCAAAACATTTAGTTTGTTTGAGCATCCCAGCAGAGTAACCAATGGTGTGAGTTTGAGGCGGGACTAGCTGGATTTCTAACCAGTGGCAGAGAGGCAAAGTGTTCAGGCAACCCGTTCAAAAACCTTAACTGGCTCAGAAGAAATTTTTCTTGTGCACCATATCAGAATGATTTCTGACGGATCATGCGACACTGAGGAGTAATGATGCTGAAAATTCAACTTTGCATCACAGGAATAAATTACATTTTAAAATCTATTAAAATAATAAACATGTCTTTTAAATTGTAAAAACTACTTTACAATATTACAGTTTTTACTGAATTTTTATCAAATAAATGCAGCCTTGTTGAGCATGAGAAAGAATCTTACTGACGCCAATTTTTTAAATGGTTGTGCATGTATCTACAAAAGCTCTGCAAACAAGAAAACAGAATTTACTAAGTATTCTGTGTGTACATTTGTTGTGCAGACTCTGATTCTGGCCTGAGGGAGTGAAAGACAGAGAGAAAAAGTGAAGTGAACACAGAAATAAAGTCAGAAAGAGAGAGGGAGGTGTGAGAGATCTGGCTGCTGTTCAAGAAATATTAGAGTTTAGGAGTGTTGACTCATTTACATCAGAACAAAACAGGCAGCAGCTTGACAGCAAGAAAGGGACATCTGCCCTCATATGTAGACTGATATTTCCCTCTGCGAGCACAGACTTCAGTCAGACAGAAATGAGGTTCTGTTTTCATGTGCCTTGGTGGGGGTGGAGGAGTTTTCATCCAACAGAAGTGTGATTATGTCACTGAAACTTCTGATATTACTTTTGCTTATTGAGTTCTGTTGCATATGAGCGCTAAAATGAGCTGTTATGCCCCCTTCCTTCCTTGATCAAAGTTTGACTCACCACAAAATCAACATCAAGTTTTATCAAACCTCAGAAGTACAGAAACATACATTCACCATCTCCTCCCCGTCTTTTTAATAGAACACAATCAAGCATAAAATAAAGAACAAAATATCAATCCATCCACCCATTGTGGTATTTCTTAAGGCACTCTGGTACTATGGAACCGTGTTAGCTAAACAAGATGAGTATTACCATACTGACTCCCCTCATCCATCATGGCTGTCTCATCCAATCAGAGCAGGATCTCAAATTGATCTGCCCTATAAACATTTAGGAATTTCACTCCCTCTCTGTGTTTCACTTTTACTCAGGGCTCTATTAGTTAAATTATGCACCAGTTTTGCATAACCAGAGGTTACCAATACCAGTCCAGCACATAATAGTTACTAGCAAGCAAATGAAGAAAGTAAAGCTTACTTTAGATGGTTGATTCCTGTTCATTAACTGGTCCAAACTTGGATGATCTGATTGGCTGATAAATCTTTGTTTCAACCTGGTAAATATTGAGTAAGATGGTTAGAAATGGCAGACCACCTTTAAAATCCAACAAATCATGACAAAGACCACCATACATAATGACATTTTTTACACATAAAGACCCATTTTTACTAAAAATGTGTATTAATATACAAATGTGATTATTAATACTGTTGATTTAAAAAAAATAACTCTATACAATAAAAAAGACAGGTTACAGGTTACAAAAAAACAGGTTATTAAAGTATAAAAAATTGATACAAAATAAAAGTAAAAAATATGAAGAAATTACTAATTACAGGAAAACTAAAAAAGATATATATACATATATTTTTTTTATCTTAATGACAAGGACCAGAATATTTAGGATATTTATACTATATATAAAATAAGTGGTGTCAAATAGATTAATTGCGATTAATTCATCCGAAATATATATAAAATAACTGTATATTTAAGTATAAATATTTCTTAAGTATAAACATTTAAGTATAAAACTATTTCTTAAATAGCTAAATATTTAAGAAATATATATTAGTGCTGTCAAATCGATTAATCGCGATTAATCGCATACAAAACTATATATATGTGTTTCTTAATACATGCTTGTGTCTTTATACATGCATATAAATATACACAGAACACACACATATATTATGTAAACAAACTTTTATTTTGTATCCAATTAATTGCGATTAATCGATTTGACAGCACAAATATATGTATATTTCGTAAATATATACCTGTGTCTTTATATATGCGTAGAAATATACAAAATAAACTTATCCACGATTATATTTTTAGCCTGAAAATCACTAAATTATAAAATGTTTTGCATGTATTCCCTTCAAAAGGTTTATGTGTTTCTGCATTAAAACTGGGCATGTCTGTGTTTAATTCAACTTAATTCTTTGCTTATGCATCTACACCTACATGCTTCGCATTGTGATTGATAACCATCAGCCATGTTTTGATCACCAGCTCATTTGATTCGCGGCGCCTCTGGCGACCTATGCAACAGATCGATTGCATGTATGTGACTTCAAAAGTATAAACACCCCCTCATAAAACTGACACGTTAGTTTGATGTGTGACACCTCTGTCGTCCTCGCTGACTGATGTCTTTCATCACACACACCGGTGCTCTGATATCCACATCCTGTTTTCATATTGAACCTGTCTTAACAGATCCCTTTGATGGATGACGCCAAATAAATCGGATAGAGTTCAGCACTGGCTCGCTTTGCGAGTCATATTCATCCCTACTCCGTTTTCCTCTAATTAAGCCGAAGGAAATATTAAACGCGCCTCTTTTGACTTGACGGAGAGTAAACAGCTTGTGTTTGTTAATGGCGGCTTGTTAAAATTCTGCATGGGCGGATTAACGCAACTTCAACAATGCGCTGCTGGACGACGAGTTGTTACCACTCAACGCACCACATGCAGCTTCACCAGCCCATCGTTTTTTTATTTATTTTACTAATATGTCGTCAATATGCAGAGCCACCCGGCATTTGGGCAATCTGTAAAGCCGTCGGATAATCCCCCGAATCATCTGTACCAAATACCGTCACCTACCTCAGCTGCATGTGTTTACGGCATTGGCAACATGCTAAGGCAAGAGAGGAATGTAAATGTGTATTTTCAGCCAGAGCATGGATGGATTTGCATGAACTAATCTGGCTTTTGTTTTCATACACACATATTGTACAAATCTAATTGTATTCAAGGCCTGATGTGACTGTTTTGGTCATTGCCACTTTGAAGAAAGTCCAAAATGAGTGTCCACAAGCCTATGATTACAAGCCGCTTGCTTAGAGTATAAATGTTCAACTGAATCAATTGTTGGCCTGATGGACAATCATCGTGTTAACTGAGAGGTCTGAGAAACGCGGTCAGAGTCATCAAACGCTCTTTAAAGTTTAATGTGCAGTTTTGCCGAAGCTAATGATTTCAGCTTGTCATTTTGTTTCCAAAGGCAGAGCAGAGAAATGGACTTAGTGTAATGGCTCGATCTCTTTTCCCACCGTTTGAAAGCAGCTGTCATGTTCTATTTACATTACGAACTCACCGTAGCTGTCTTATCACAGAGTGATCAGGTCATAGGTTGCTTTACTCTGAACTATGCTGACAAAAATCAAAAAAATTATCTTGACTGAGCTATCTAAATAATGAGTTGGTAAACATTGTTTCAGTGCATGAATAAAATCATAAGAAGTATTTATTACTTAACATAAATGAGTAAAAAATATGTTTAGGAAAAAATATAATTTTAATGTACAAATATAATCACTATTTTTAAACAAATAAATATTGCAAATAAAATAAATAATTTATACAGGTAAAGTCAAAAGTTTACACACACCTTGAAGAATCTGCGAAATGTTTATTTTACCAATATAAGAGGGATCATACAAAATGCATGTTATTTTTTATTTAGTACTGAACTGAATAGGATTTTTCACATAAAAGATGTTTACATATAGTCCACAGGAGAAAATAATAGTTGAATTTACAAAAAATGACCCCGTTCAGTAGTTCACATAAACTTGATTCCTAATACTGCGTTGTTACCTGAATGATCCACAGCTGTGTTTTTTAGTGATAGTTTGTTCATGAGTCCCTTGTTTGTCCTGAACAGTTAGACTGACCACTGTTCTTCAGAAAAAGCCTTCAGGTCACACAATTTTTTTTTTTTTCAGCATTTTTGTATATTTGAACCCTTTCCAACAATGAATGTATGATTCTGAGATCCATCTTTTCACACTGAGGACAACTGAGGGACTCATATGCAACTATTACAGAAGGTTCAAATGCTCACTGATGCTTCTGAAGGAAACACGATGCATTAAGAGCTGGGGGTGTAAACTTCTGAACAAAATGAAAATGTGTACATTTTTCTTATTTTGCCTAAACATCATATTTTTTTCATTAAGTACTGCCCTTCAAAAGCTATAAAAGATATTTACAAGTTTCCCAGAAGACAAAATAAGCTAAATGTACCCTGATCTTCAAATTCAAAAAGTTTTCACCCCCTGTCTTGTAATGTATCGTGTTTACTTCTGAAGCATCAGTGAGCATTTGAACCTTCTGTAATAGTTGTATATGAGTCCCTCAGTTGTCCTCAGTGTGAAAAGATGGATCTCAAAATCATACA